>JAOTRQ010000018.1:3101412-3112065 GCA_028565875.1 Hoplisoma paleatum | reverse complement strand
AATACTCTGGGATCGGTAACGATCCACAGAGTGACCCAGGGTCGATTTCGACTGGAGGGTAAAAATCATCATCATTTTACTGTGCAGATGAGACAAAAGTAACATTTCTTTCTCCAAATCTAGTAGAGTCAAAAGTAAGATTTTTGACTTTCAAATGCAGTGAAGTTACAGTAAAAGTACCCCAAAATAATACTTCAGTAAAGTACTGATACGAATTACATTTACTTCGATACTGTAACTATTACGCCATTAATGCAAGCTAAGTTAAAAGTGTGGTATTAATATCTTAATAAACAAACAAACTGAATATATGCATTGGCAGTATAGTAAAACTGATGTTCGGTGTCGGTGGTCGTACACTGTGGAGAAGTTACAGCTCTCCATTTTTAGGTCAGTGCTACTATTTACGTTGTATGAAGCTACGCGATTTCTCCAGGCGTCAGCTGAAGTCTCGCGATATTTGGAGATCTCGTTTGTTGGTGCGGAGCGCGGTGTGCACATCCTTCCTGAGTGTCTGATGTCTGGGTGGAGGAGATAGAAGGGAAGTACTGAGGTGAGCTCGACACACTCATTACCGTGTTAAAAAAAACCCTCATGTTTATATCTGTCACGCTGTGTTAAAACCTGTTGACATTCGTTTGCGGTTGGCTGTTGAGACAGGAACAGATAACGGACTGAAAGGTTTGTTTTCTTACTCACACTTCACATGAAAAAGTGTAGATTTGTAACGTGTCGACGCTCCCTCAGTGTCGTGTTACTCTTGCTTTTGTATTGAGTGGATAAAGAAAACACTGTTTATATATTCCGTTAACGGTTTGTCAGAAAGAGCACACGTCGAAATTTAATGTGGTGATTTTCCGAGCTGGCTCCCTTCAGAGAGGTGGAGAGACATGGTGTCAAAGAGCTACATTGTACTGAACTGAATCAAAGCACTGGAGCTGTGGACAAAAAATATATCGCTTTAAATACAGTGTAGTACATCCGTGCCTACGTCACAAGATGTCCATAGTGTTCGGCTTTTTAAACAGCTTTTCTCTACTCAACACTTTATTCTAACTGCTGCATTTAAAAGTTTGGACAGGTTAGTCAACTTTAAAAATCATCTCATCACATACACGTTGACATACATCTGTCATAACGTCTAGTGTAAAGCGTTATATTACATGCATTAGTTTAGTAGAAATGACTGCACTGGATTTTCGTTGTGTGGTCGACTTAGTGCTTCATTGAATGGTTTAAAAGAAGACTAACACAATATGCGACTGTTACATTTCAAAAGATTATTTGATTAATTACTTTATTTAAATTAATAAAAGTATACTAATTTTCACCCTTGTAAAGGAAAATCTTCAGCATTTTACCCAAGCCGTGCAGTGAAACACACATTTACATGCACTAGGGGGTAGTAGTGAGTAGACGTGCTGGAACCGGTGGGAAGCGCTAATCACAACGAACGATTAATTAACCGGTTTGAGTCTAACCCCATTTAAGTTTGGTTTTAAAAATAACAATAGACTAGGGAAGTTCAGTGCTCTAAGTGGAGTAGTGGGATTTTCCCACTGCACACCAGCATTGAGTATGAAGACTTTGAATCTCGGCGTTATTGCTGACCTACTGGGTGTGGGAGTAGTTAACTCACTCCATAAAAAACACATTAACTATAGAAACAGCCAAAGCCACCAGGGATGGGAAGGAATTTTCATTTAATTTAGGGAAGTTCCAATATTTAAAAAAAAACTGGCAGCTTATTTTTCTATGTCTGTAAATGGTTATAGGACATTGTACATTTTATATGTTTTTAGAGAATGTGCCCTCGAGTATCAATTACAGCTTGATAATGACATATCATGCTGTTCACAAGTCGACTCAATGTCTTCCGAGGCTTTTCTGGAAGGACATCTTTTAGGACATTAAGGTTACAGGGGTACAGCATTTTGAGCCTTTATATAACGACTCAGCAGATTCTATAGGTTTTCTGTCGGATTTAGTGACGTTAATCATGTTATTCAAGTAGTTTGGGCTTAACACAGCACCACGACTAGACACACCTGCCCACACTATAACACACCAACACCACCACTACCCCCACGAAGGCAACAGTGGATTTCTGTTTACATTAAAATTTTGACCAGGATGAACCATGACGTTTATGGTTGATTCATGGATCAAACACCTGTTGTGAATTTAGCTGTTACGCTCGAGAACATCAAGTTGTGCAAAAATTACTAAAACAGTTGGACAAAAGTTTAGCGGTGGTCACATTAAGTTCACCTGTAAATGTTCTAGAGTATTTTAGGTTTATCCTGAATTCACCTGAATGTCGAATATCCCAAACTATTTGTGAGTAGTGTATGTTTTCTCTGCTGGCCATAAATGCCAACACTGAATGGTATGATTCTCTAACCAACGCTATTTTAATCTTGTGTGCAATGTATGTGATATGGTTGTACTTCTTACCAAGTTATTCAACAGTTCATATTACATTTTTATATTAATGACGTAAACTGATACAGAGACACAATCACTTCTGAATGGTGTACCTAACACTTGTACTAACTAAAATATATAATTCTGTTTTGCAGTTATGTAGACTCTTAACCATCCTTGTTCATTCATTTAGAAACTTGTTTATTGTTTTTTTGTGCATTCTTATGTTTTAGCATGAACTGTCAAATTCTAAAACTCTGCAAATGTGTAATCTTAAAATCCATTTCAGTAAGCGAGAGAGTGCACATTCAGTGCAGCTGTCCTGCATAATACATTGATTCATTGAGTCAACATTGTCTGCTTGGCTCCAGCATTTCAGCTTCATCCTCTGTGAAATGTTCAGAGCCAGATCTGGTTAGAATAACACCACTGTACTCTTAACAGAGCCATGAATGCATCTAGAGTCATCGGGTTAAATCAGGGTTACTCTCAACTCTGTGAGACTTTAGATATTTGACTTGAAATCTTTCCTTGTATGAATTTGCTAAGAGTCAAAGTTTTTCTCACACAAAGGCATTATCAGATTGGCTTTATGTATTTTACATTAGTTGACGTTATTACATGAAATCCATTTTTATACAAAAAATATTGTATTATTTTAGCAAAACGAACTTTGGTTTAGTGACATACATACAGAAAGAATATATGAATAATTTGTTATTGAAAATTGTAAAAATTTCAAAATTGTGTTAAACAGGGAGCAACTATATTAATATATTTCAAATAAGTTTTCATATTTTTTTCAGTTAACACTGTTGCATTAAAGTTCTAAACATGCAGATTAAAATGTTTTAAATGTTAAAATTATTCAGCAACTTTTGAAAAGTCATACAAAATTGCAGTCGAACAAATGCAACAATAATGAAAAATACAATTTACAATGTGACTATCAGAAAAAAAGACACATTTTTGGACTTTTTTGTGTGTATGTGTTTGTACGTGTGCGTGTGTGTGTGTGTGTGTACAAAAACCTTGTCTCAAGCCACTGTGTTCACTACCTAAATAAACACAGTGAGCTACACTGTTGTATTAAAGGCAATGAATTATTAATTTAGAGCATAGCATAAATTGAACCTGAGACAGTGATGGATGGACACAGAAGCTTGAAATGATTTGAAGTCTGAAAAGCGTAAACTAAAATAACCACTCATGAAGTATACAACTCAAAAAGATGAATTTGTTCTGGGTCTTAGTAATAAGCTTCCCACAAATCACCCAAATTGCTACTTTTTAGTTTCTTATGTTTGCTGCATTTGGCAGATTTAGAATACTTGTTTCATCATTTGTGCTTTTTTTTTACTAGATACATAGGTATTAATCCTGCGTTAATCCTTTGTGCAGTGAAATACACATTTTTACACACTAGTGAACAGATACTAGGGTGCTGCAGTGAGCACATGTGTCCGGCACAGTGGCCCTAGCCACGGTGCTTGGGAGGCAATCAGGGGTTAAATGCCCTGTCCATGGATACTTCAGGCAATATTTGTTGACTCTCTGATTTGACTTGACAAACGCCCAGTTCTCTAACCACCAGCCCATGCTTTGTAACATGAATGACAAAGAAAAATGACAAATTTGAGGAAGTGGGACTTAACCTCACAAGAAGTTAACAGTAGCTTAAATACTGAGTTACACAATCTTTATGCAGATACAGAATGTAAACATAATAATGATGTATTAAAATGTTTTTTATCTAGGTGTCCGTTGGTGACATGGAGCTCAGGTGAGAATGGACCATTCGTTGTCCAAACCAGACAAAATGGCCAAGTCAAGGCTGTTCCGGATATTTTTAATTCTGGGTTCTGTCTTCATGATTCTCTTAATCATTATCTACTGGGATGATGTTGGAGCCACTCATTTCTACTTGCAAACGACCATCTCTGGGCTTTATTCTTCTCATCTCCCCCCTGAGAGACACGCTGCTTCGAAACAGAAACCAGAGGATGACAAGGAGGGCTCATTTTTATCTGACATCGATGCTTTTGTTAACCAGTTTCTGGAAGGCACCTCTGATCCTACTGAGCAGGTACGAGTAGACCTTTCAACAGGAGAGACTCGCAATCAGACATCAGAAAAACCAGAGGAGAGGTTTGTCCCCAGACGAGAGTGGAAAATTCATCTCACTCCGATAGCTGTTGAAAAAAAACAAAGGCAGGACAGCAGGAAACATCTGATCCATGAGCTGTGCAGCAGCAACAGCAGTTTAGACTTCCCGGGAAAGAGCAGGACATTTGATGACATCCCCAACAAGGAGCTGGACCATTTAATTGTCGATGACCGCCACGGGATTGTCTACTGCTATGTTCCCAAGGTGGCTTGTACTAACTGGAAGCGCATCATGATTGTCCTGAGCGAGAGCTTGCTGGCTAATGGTGCACCATACCAGGATCCCTTGGACATACCAGTCGAACTCATCCACAACAGCAGCGTGCACTTCACCTTCAACAAGTTCTGGAAGCGTTATGGAAAGTTCTCTCGTCACTTAATGAAAATCAAGCTGAAAAAGTATACTAAGTTCTTGTTCATCCGCGACCCTTTTGTTCGACTCATCTCAGCTTATAGGAACAAGTTTGAATTGGAGAACGAAGACTTCTACAAGAGATTCGCTTTGGTCATGCTGAAGCGATACAGCAACTACTCTGACCCACCCGCGTCTGTCGTGGATGCTTTTGCGGCTGGAATTCGACCGACTTTTTCCAACTTTATTCAGTACTTGTTGGATCCGAACACAGAAAAAGAAATGCCTTTCAACGAACACTGGAGACAAATGCACCGACTGTGTCACCCTTGCCAGATAAATTATGACTTTGTGGGAAAGCTGGAGACTCTGGACGAGGATGCTGAACATTTGTTGCGGATTCTGCGCGTGGACAATATCGTCGAGTTCCCGCCGAGTCACCATAACAGGACAGTCAGCAGCTGGGAACAGGATTGGTTTGCCAATATTCCTTATGAATCACGAAGACAGCTTTACCAGCTGTATGAGCCAGACTTTAGACTATTTGGGTATCCTAAACCAGAAAAGCTGTTACATGAGTAGTGAAAGTGCTTTTTTTAAAAAAGGTTCAGTGATCAAATCGGCATAGGCAAATGAAAAGTATTAATGCGTTAATGAATTTAAAATATTAATAATTTTTGTAATTTGCGCCTGGTTAAATATTCATTAAAAAGTGTTTATAGGTGAAATATACTCTACTCTATGTATAGAATATTTATTAGTTTTTTTATTTGTGTTAATGAGCTCAAATCAACAAAATATTCTGAAAGGTTCCTATCTAACCATCTCTGAATCTCTTGAAATGCTTCTCACATGTTTCTAGTCTCAATTAAATCCAGCCAATTTCACACATTTGCCAACCTATTTCATTTGCAGCCAAAAAATACAGATTCATGGCAGTGTCTAGTTAATATCACTGAAAGATGAGTGACGGGGGTCTGTATTTTCTTTTTGTTTTAGATTTAAGTGTAAACATCCTAACTTCTCAAAAAATCTTTTTGATAAAATGTTCTAGGCACAAAACATTTCTGGTGGAAAGTAGTACGTTTGCAGATGTATCAGGTTACGGTGGATATTAAAAGTACAATGATGAAAAATATCTGAGAGTAATGTGTGCTTGTGATTTATAAATGGCTAAGTAGCAATTATTGCACCATCACTGAACACAAAACCCTTTTAGCTTAAAAACCTTTATATCAAATAAGATCGTTCCGTTTTCTTACCACATCACGTCAACACACTGCGCTATTATAATTAAAAAAATACAAAAATATTTATTCATTTTTATTTTTTCCCTTTGTACATTATTCAGTATTATTATTAGTGTGTTATTTCTTCACACAACCCAGCCAACATGTTATTTGCAGAAGTAATATGTATTTAACCAAGCTTGGGACCCTAAAATCTTTAATTAATCCATTAAAACATGAATTATTTTTGCAACTACCTCAGAAAGAAAAGGTTTGTTTAAATGAATAAAATATATCATGATTATGATTATTTAATAAAGTTTCAAGAGATTCTCAAATGGTCATTTGGAATAATCTTAATGTGAATGTTCCCATTATTTTTGAAGAGCAATGGAATACATTGTTCTATTGTCGGTTAAGGACTCTTCATTTGAGCATAAAACTTTTTTTTTAATTTGCTCACACCTCATGTAAAATGGGTCAAAACTCAAGGAATCCGAGCATTATTGGCTTTTCATGTGTGCTTACCAAGTGTAACAATTCAGTATTTTTGTCGTTGTTGTTTAGGGACACAGTGTTATTACTGCAGATCTGTTAGCAGAAGTGAAAGGGAGATTTCTGTTACGCATGCAGAATATCAAAGGCAGCATTTGCCGCTCGTTGGTACGGTGACCTCTTTCCTTTGATTATTTCGCATTTATTTCCGCTTTGATTTTGAATGTCCTTTCTTTGGACAAAACAATGCTGTTGGATCTATTTTTTCTTTCTTTTATCAGTAGTGTGCCTTGCATGCAAGCATGTATGCCTTTAAGCCTTCTTTATAAATATCCATTGCTCAAGGGACCTGTTGTGGGGGAAAGAGAAGATGGCTTGTTTATTTGCATTGACTCAAGCATTTAGCTGTATTCCTGGTTTGTATAAAATATTAAAAAAAAAAATTTAAAAGAAAAAGTCTAAAAACAGGCCCAGCAGAAGTTTGCAGAGTGATTTGCTCACAGCTAAATGTTGGGAACCTGTTGTCTATTGCACAAGCTAAGCCTGTTTTTTAGATTTACACCTAAAAACATCTATTTTGATGGTTATGTTTGGATTGAAGTTGCTCGTTCTGATCTTTGTGTTGCATTTTGCACATTGTAACCTTCTAATGCATGCATCCACTCATGTTAAAGGAAATCTGGTGTTAATCTTTGAGGGATGAGTTGTTTCTAGTGTGGTCGAAGATTTGATTTAAAAATGGTGCCTCGGTGTACAGTGGCATCATTCGAATCCGAAGTAAGTGTAGTGTCACATGTCTCATTCTGTATAGCTGCTTGTTTGCTCATAACTGTGAAAGGGTAATACGACCAATCATGACGAACAGCGTAAATGTTTAATGCTTTTACATTGTTTTGTAATCATTAGTAATCGTAAGTGTTTACGAACTTATAATGCAAACCTTGTTTCCAGAGTTGGGATGTTTTGTAAAACACAGTAAAAAGAAAATCATGTGATATTGTTAATTCTTTATTGACTGATAATGCCAAAGCATTTGCTGTATTCAACACACTGCAAAAAGAGACCGAGACGTGTTTACCTGGTTCGTCATGTCACATGTGTTGGAAACTATGGACTCAAACTGATGTAGTTTTGGAATTTTCTATCTGTTATGGATTCACAAGCTCTGCAGTCCACAGTTTTTTTCATGCTGCACTGTATGATTCTGGTTGGCAGATGGTTGCTGATGAAATTAGTCATCATAGAATGAATGAATGAAGGTTCTCTCTGCTTAGTGTTTGGTCTATGAGTAGAAATGCTCTTGCAAGTTCAGATGTTGGCATCCCAACATTATTTCTTTATGGCAGACACTAGGGACACGACCCCAGCTCAGATTGAGAGGCAAGCTCATTGCTAGTGGCTAGCTATTTAATCACGATCAATATAGTTGTTAAAACTTGGAACCTCGGTAGGCATTATTATACATTGTGCCCGCCAGTCTGCTGATATCGGTTGGTCACCATTCAGGAGACTCGCACATTACGAACTCATCACGTTGACAATGGGTTGCTTCTCCAAATACACACTATGCAAGCCTTAATTGGTTTTTAAGAGACTCCCCTACTGGCTGGGAGTAAATGTTCAATGTCGTAAATTGCTTTTGTTTTATTTTTTTGCATTTTACAAAACGTCCTCAACATCCTGGGTTTTTCTGGAGCAGGAACTCTACAGCAGTAAAGAGTTCATTTATAGAGTACAATCAATCTGTATGTTCTATGCTGCCACTTTTTTTTATTTACATTTTTTTAAAAATACATTTGACCTCATTATAGTGCCAGTTTAAGCCTTTATCCCCATTAACAGCTGGGCCAGGATGGGTCAGGTGCTAGCAGTGATTTAGTAAACGGGAGGACAAAAAGTTTACACACACAATTAAAATGTACAGATATTTTATAAGTGATTTAATTAAATGAATGACTTCTTGATTAGATACATTATATGGAGAATTTATTTTAGTGTTTTAATTCATGTTTTTTGGATATGGATTATTTCTAACAGGTGTAGGTCATTTTTATATGGTGGAATTTAAATTCTTCCACATTATACAGCAACATTAAAGCTCTCGTTGTATATCTGTGCACAAAGCTTTGGTCAAGTCAGGTTGCCTGACCTCCGTGCCAATGAACTAGAATGAACAACTGGAATAATCAGTCCAGGCTTACCTGTCCTTAACATCTGCAAATCGGTGAATGAGCACAAATTATTACCATGTATTTTTGAAAAACAACTTCATAGTCAGATAAAATTATTATATATAATATTATTATTGATTTATTTATATATCAATATATATATATGTGAAGATTATATATATATATAATGTGAGTGTGTGTATGTATATGCACATTATATAAATTAACATTAACATCAGATCTGTACATAGCTCTGATAAATATGCCCTTTAAGATGGTGCTTTATTTATTTAACAATAAAAATCATGTATACATTTTTATTTCATTATCATTTGTGGATAGTAGTGCAGATCTCTTTAAATTTGAAAAGTAAATTTGTAAAAATGTAATTTATTTTTAATGCTGTTAATATAGTTTAAGCTGTCATATTTAACATAGTTAAATGTATGTTAAATGCATGTATGGAAAATGTGAATCCAGTCATGTAATACTATGATGATTCTTCAAAACGTTTCTGCACTATAAAAACCTTTTTCAAAAATAAATCATTTTTCAACATTTTTTGGTGATGCATATTCTCAGCGTTGTCCCATTTTAGTGCTCTAAGCCAATATGTAATGTTTTTGGGTGAACACATAACTACAAACACACTACTGCTTTCACAATGTCTCATGAAAAGCTTGCGCTCATTATTTAAGTGCTTTTTAAGCACTTATTGAGCTTAAGTGCTCCGACCAAAATCCAGGAATCGGGTCTTTCTGACACAAAAAATTGCTTCTCCTCCAACCATATAAGTGCACAAACTCTCTGAAGATCCATCGTACATGATTGATGTGATTTTTGTTTCCATGTATGTTCATCGATTGGAATGAATGTATATGCGTTATATGTGACAATCTGATTCTTATGGTGACTTCTGGGCAGCACAGTTTTACAGTGTTACATTTAATCATTATCTCCAGTTATTGTCACTGAGGATTCTTATGTTCTCTCCATGTCTTAAGTGGGTTTCTTTTGGAGAGCTATTTTCTCCCACTTCTGAAAAACATGACAATGTGGATTGCTACTTTAAATTGTGCTTAGAAATAAGTGTTTGTGTTGCCTGGCAGTCCATTTCTTTCTATTTTTTCCAGGTATCTTCAGAAGCACAGTGAACTGTGTAATATAAGGTTTTGTGGTTTATGCCTTTTTAATAACATGTCTTTAATTAAATCTGCCTAAATTAACAAAGATTAAAGATTTGCATAACAATACTAATTTTTAGTTCCAATGTTTTATAGAATGACTTACTTATCCATGTTTGTTGTTAACATAGTTACATTTGTTTTTGCTCATGTCTCTTTGATCAATCTGTGCCTGTTCTGGATACCATGCTCTAAATCTGACTGCTGCCATCAAGAACACGTTATTCTTTTTGGATTTGTCTCAGACCTGATCTTTTTATTTCAGGTTTGTTTAAATAATGGGTTTAAGGGGATTTTGCTGTATTTGTGTAGAAAAAATAGGGAAAAGAAAAAAAGGAACGCAATTTTCAATGTTGCATCATTGTCGAGTGGGCCAATCCTGGAATAGTTTTGTAATTGTTATTTATTACAGTTCTAAAAACACGTGCTATGCAATGTTGAGAAAATAAATGAAGCTTTATGCATGGTACAAACTTGTCATTTTGATCATTCAAACAAGGCTAAAACACCACAGCAGTTTTAAAGCCACTTATGCAATTATTTTTATTTTTATTTTATTTTATTTTATATACTTTATTAATCCCCGAAGGGAAATTGCAGGTTTTCGCATATCCCAACTTTGTCTGGAA
>JAOTRQ010000018.1:3072211-3095230 GCA_028565875.1 Hoplisoma paleatum | reverse complement strand
ATATACACATACATACATATTGTTATATTGTTGTCTACATTTATATATACATATTGTTAATAATTGTCCATGACTGTGTTTGATGTGACTTGTGTATCGTTTAAAACTTGTGATGAATGACCGTTTCATGTCATGGATATAATCTAGAGTTTAAAACATGACGTTAAAATGCTTGATAAATAATAAAATTAATAATTTGGCGGGTTTTAGTTTCCAAGGTTTAGGAGGCGGGTTTTTATTGAGACTCCTCCCACAGCAGCCTTTTCCTCCTGTACAATAGTGGTATAAGACAGCCCATATGGGCGTGTCCTTTTGCGAGCTTATAAAACGATCTTCTTGTTCATTTAAGGGGCTTTTTTTTTCGGACGTCTTCATGGAAGCGTAGTAAGTGATAGGTTTGTTCTTAGTCTTATAGTGTTATGCGCTACCCGTTGTACAGGGGTTTACCTTCATTTTAGATACCATCATGTGGAAAAGTTTAAGCAGGAAGGTGGTGTTTTCTGTAGCGGGAGCGACAGTCACCTGTGTAGCGCTTCTGGTGGTATTGACCCAGCACCGGAATACGGATGAAGACGTGGAGATGCGCTCCCTCCGCAGCGTGGAGGAGGCACACATGGATGCACAATCACAAGATCAAGGAGCACAGGACGGAGAAAAGAAGGGATTCAGCGCCTATTTTTCCAAACTGACTCGGAGCAGGAGAGAAGCGGAGAGACCCACCGGTGCGGCTGGTACCGGCTCCCCGAATTCCGTACCGGCAGAAGAGCTGAGCGCCGATGATCTATTTATAGCTGTAAAAACCACCAAAAAGTTCCATCAGGCCCGACTGGATCTGCTTATGGACACATGGATTTCAAGAAACATGCAGCAGGTAAGCCTTATATGAAATATTTATAAAAATCATATTTAAATAAATTAAAAAAATCAAAACACCCCATTGCCACCCAAAATTATATTGCACGTGATAATGCTAATAATAATAATAATAATAGTAATATTCAAAAAAAAATCATCATCAAAATCATTGTGTCCTTTAAATAAAGCTTTTTTTTTCATTTTACGTAACACCTGCTTGGAATTGTAGTTAAAATGTGATTCAGCACAACATAGGGATTCGTTTATTAATAACATGCCCATCCAGTGCAAATATTAGTCATGTATAAATAGGGTTCCCCAACATGTCTGAAAACATTAAGCTTAAAATATTTCAAATCTAATAATGTGTTTAATATTGAAAATGTCTTTAGTACGGATGCTCCAGTTGACCATGGTGAAATGCCATTGACCTTTGTATAAACACTGCACATATAAAATCTCATAGGAGAATTCAGAGTTTCTTATAGTTTCTTTTGTTTGAAGTCTTCTGTTTGAGATAAAAGTTACAGTGTATTTCTTTGTGTAATTTATTATTAAATAAACTATCATTGGTGGGACACCATGATAGATATGTTTGAACACATTTTAAGAAAAACGTATTTATTTTGCTATACATATCTGATTAAATGCTTCATATGTTTTTAAGCTCTTAGTTAATTTTCAAAAATTATTTGGGAAATTAGAGTTTTGGTTTTGTAAAATATACAGATTGGAATCCCCTGGTCTATCACTACTCTCTCCTCATCTCGAAGTTTGATTGTTTCACTCCTTGTTCTTGTGAATGCACCTAAAGGATGCACCTTAGTTGTGGCCTCATTCCTGTCCCCCTTTCTAAGGCTAACAAAGCATCTTACTGAATCCCAGAGAAAATCCTTTGCCGATTGCTCGCCATGGAAACCTAGGAATTGAGACTGGGACTAGGTCAATCAGCAGTAAGAAAAACAGGAGGTTTACTTCGCTAAAGTGGAACAGGAGGGGATGGCACACAAAGGAGCAGCAGCTATAGGGAAATTTTAGGGCTCTGAATAGCATGCTGAGTGTGACACTGTGAAAATGGAACCCCGAGAAATAGGCCTCTTTGATGGCAGCAACAAAGGCATCACCATCACAGTGGCAGGACCTACAAAGGTGTAGTCAAAACGATTGTATCTGTACCTTAGACACTTATTCTTTTGCCCAATTTATTTTTAAAATATGTAAAACTATGAGTTTTTTTGTGAGCTGTGGACCATTGACCCATGCTTTGATTTCACCATTTAAATGTTGCTGCCTGGACCATCTTTTTTTACTGAGCAAAAAGGATACCATTTCTCAGTGAACAGGAGCATCAATGGACATCATCTTGGCAAGGCATGTTCTTTCACTGGTGCACAAATAAGTCCATGTTCTACTCGGTCAGATATCTTTTCACATTTATATGTCCTGTATCTTTTCTTGCTTATCCGGCATATGCTCCTGGCTCATTAGGTTTTGAGAAGCGCTTGTTTGAGTAAGCATTCATTCCCACAATTTTTGTTTCCTCTGTACAATTGGTTATGCAAGTTAAGTTAGCAGAGAAAATTAACAGAAGGTCCTAAATATGGACAGCTGCCGGTGACTACTGTGGTTGTGAGAGACCAAAACAAGTCACAATACAAGTGGGGGGTTCTAGAGACCGGGGGCCAGGTGGCCAGGCTGCACAGAACAATAGATCAAGCTCCAAAGCCAGCTATTTAAATCCACACATTCCCATTGTGTCCAGACCAAGGTCATTTAATTTTCATCCTGTGATACTGGAGCATTTTTAATCCCTGTAATTGTTACTGCACAGACTTTGCTGAAGATCTGCTTCAACCGCAAAGGCACCAAACATGTGTTTGGAAAGAGCTTTGTATTGTTTGAAGCTCAGCCTAGGATCTATGTGGCATATGTCACAGAAGGGTATCAGCTTTACAACCATTATATATATATATATATATACTTCTCTAAAACATGTCTGGCTTCACTGGCCGTGTCATGCATAGTGCGCTCTTCTATGTGTGAGAAACCGCTCTGCAGTGCTGTTTATATATAAATAAAGCTACTCATTTCAATCAGGGCTTACTGTTGGAACTGGGAACCAGTCGTTTTCACAGATAAGATTTGAACAACCCCCTTTGCAGGTATTACATCTCAGATTTTAGAAACTAGAATTATTGTTCAACATTTTGTTATATGTTAGGCTGTGTCTGACAAAACCCTGACAATTCCAGATAACAAAATTCGTCTGTCTGCTTCCGGTGATTTTAACAATGTCTCCTTTAGAACAATGCAGTTTCCCCTGCCAGTTAAGTATTCAACAATAGGTTGAAAAATGTATGCATGGTGCAATCTGATGCCCACAATTATGATTTCATTATTTAACACAAATACTGCCAAGACCACACAGGCTTACTATTGTAATCTTTTTAGTTCTGTTCTATATGGATAAGGGAAAACTAGTCAGTGGTTTGCTCTAACGGAGACAGGAAAGCTTATGTGGGTGGCTAATAGAGGGAGGGGTGCCTGTTTCTTTCCTTCCTGGGGAGCTGCAGACAGTCAGGCAGACTCCATACGCCCTGTACCCTATGCCAGGTCCTGTGATAATCAGAGCGTCTATGGCCCCTGGGTCTTAAACTTATACAGACAGAAAAAAATGAGTTCTAAAATTGTATTCCAAGCCAAGAATTGACAGCTATCACCAAGATAAAACGCATTCAGGAATCACTGTTTGGTGTCTGGCATTCAGCCTTTGATTACTGGACATGACGGTTCAGCTTAGAAGCAGGGAACAAAGAGCCGGCTATGGGAAAGTTCATCTCTTACCACTGCAGCTGTATGCAAATTCAGCCAAACACATTTCTAGCTACCCCAGCAAGGCTTGTATTCATCTTGAAAGCACTTCACATCATTGAATAAAGCGAGCTAGAGAATGATAGCGGAGGAAGAGCATGGGTCTTGATGGAAGTGAATTGAGAGTAAATGGCCACACACACGCATAGAAAGACAGACTCACACATACTAATCACATTCTATTCTATTTTCTGGGCTGTCTGTTAGTCGCCAGCTGCCTCTGTGATTAGACTGACCTTTCAGTGGAGCCGGGAGCAAACAGCAGTGCCCTTGGATCCTTCAGCAGGCAGCCTTTACTGTGCAAACACAGGCAGCAGGCAATGGACTAATGGATCTCGCACTTAACATCTGCTCAAACTTTGTTCAGCAAACCAACAAGTTGATGGCTCAAGGTTAAAAAAATATATAGATTGACAAAACACATACCCGCTAGAACAATTTAAATACGCTTGAGGCTTTGCATAAAGCCTTAGCAACACAGGACTCTAATCCGGCCCAAGTGTGTATGGGAGTGTTTTAGAACACCATGGCCAGGCCGGCTTGTCCTGACACGTGGTGGTGATAAAGTGGCGGGTGGCAGGTGCTGTCTCACCTGGGCTGCAGGGTAAACAGGTTAACAGCAGCACAAGGCCGGTGCTCTTTCATCCTGTCAAGAGGAGTGTGGCCATGAGGCGCCTTTTGAGCAAGGCCTGCTACTCCCAAGCACCTGCTCTTTTTTATCCACCACAAAGAGTATTTGATCCAGTCACTCTTCTTCCACCATTCTTTGTTCTAATCCTATAGTATCGACAATTCAAGTCATTTGTATGTGTGAAGTGGATGGAGGGGTTCGGGAACCAAAGAAAAGGGGGGGGGTACCCCCATATATTTCAGTGTGTATGTAATGTGGCGTGAGACATGCAAATAAGGGAAAGGGGTGTCCAATGGGGCTGCCCACACCCCTCTTTGTGCCATGTCTGGGATACTTCTGGGTACTGGAGGAGTTGCCATGGTGAGCTTAAAAAGCTGAAAACAAGGCCTCTTTTATTCACTGGAGTAGAGTTTGGATGGTTTAAGCAGGATCTGCCCAGTGTAAGCCCAAAGACAATGGCTTCCAATCAGCATGAGTGATATAAGATTTGATATGCATTTAGAGTGCTTATTAGCTGAGGAGAAATGACAGGCTTGTTCTTTGTTTCTGTAGACGTACATCTTCACCGATGGAGAGGATGAGGAACTGAAAAGAAAAATGGGTACGTTTGAAGTTTCATTCAGTTAGAGTACATAAAAATAAATCAGACATAGGGTTTTCAACTTTGGTTAATGTTGAACACAGTCATTTACAATTCACATCACTTACATATCTTTGGACTGTGAAATGAAATTTTAAATAAAATGCAAACCCTGGCATACCAAACCAGAAACTTCTCGCTTTGAGGCAACATTTCTACTCACTGAGCCACCATGCCACCCATTTAGGCATTTCATCTCCATGAATATTTTGTGCCGAGCTTTAGGGAAAATTATATCTAGAGTTATATGGGCATGTCTGTATGTACGTCATGTAAACTGACCTGCTCTGTCTACTTTTCCATGCAGGAAACCACGTCATCAACACTAACTGCTCTGCCGCTCATAGCCGCCAGGCTCTCTCCTGCAAGATGGCTGTGGAATATGACAAGTTTATCGAGTCAGGGAAAAAGTAAGTGTTGTTTTTTTCAATCCTTATCAACTATACAAATATTCCTAAAAAGTTTCTGCACTCTATCTAATTGCTTTTTTATCTGAAGTGACTTGTATGATTGATACAGTATTTAGTCTGACTATTTTAAAGACCTTGGGCCCAACAAAAGGTTTAGAATTTCAAAAACAAATTTGGTCATGATACATACTCACGTTCTGATTCATTCACCCCAACGTAGTACCCACTTTTATTTGAATGATGCTGCAGAGCTGCTTTTACATAAGCATCCACACTATAAACTCACAGTCTCTCCGGATTTATCTATTACTTCTCCCTTCACCCTGATCATTTCCAACTACCGTAAAAGAGCGAAATGCTGAAACATTTTGAAAACCCATCATTCATGTGTAAGTATACATGCTTAAAATGATTATAATTTTGTTTTTTAGGTGGTTCTGCCATGTGGACGATGACAACTATGTGAATGTCAGAACTCTGGTCACACTTCTCTCACAGCATCCTCACACTCAGGACCTGTACATCGGCAAACCAAGCCTGGATCGACCAATTGAAGCCACTGAAAGACTTGGCGACAACAAGATGGTAGGATCTTTATTTCATTTCATAGTAAAGACCCATGCTGTTATTATACACAGCACAGAATTCTCAAACTGGCCTTTTCTTTCAGCGACCTGTCAATTTCTGGTTCGCCACCGGAGGAGCTGGGTTCTGCGTCAGTCGCGGTCTGGCTCTTAAGATGAGCCCATGGGCAAGGTATGACGACCAATTTTTAATGTTCCATTAATCAATACATATTCATGTTTTAACTTAAACATCTGTATCTTAACGTGCTGTTCCTTTCTGTTTGCTAGTGGTGGACATTTCATGAACACTGCAGAGAAAATCCGTCTACCTGACGACTGCACCATTGGGTACATCATTGAGTCAGTTTTGGGGGTTCCTCTAACAAGAAGCAACCTCTTCCACTCCCATTTGGAGAACCTCCAACAGGTTTCCAGATCAGAAGTACAAAAACAGGTACATTTCTGAAACTACTATTAAAAACCGTCTGGATGGTGATTTTAGGTTTTAGAAATCACTAACCGGGTTTTACAGTTCAAGCTAAAGTCTTAATTTTTGGAAAAATAATTTTTATCTGCTTTTATTTTAGATCACAATAAGTTACGGAATGTTTGAGAACAAGAGGAATATCATCAACATGAAAGGAGCTTTCTCAGTTGACGAGGACCCTTCCAGGTAATAATTATTTAAACTCTCCACATTTGAGTTTTTGCTAAGCTTTAAATATGTAAATATGGTAAACAAAGCCTTCTTTATTTCTGTTTTGCAGGTTTAAGTCTGTACACTGTCTGCTCTATCCGGACACACAGTGGTGTCCTCGGGTTACCTACTAAGGCGACCAGCTCCTCACTTGTATCCTCGTCCTGATTGTGCCTCGGTATCTGAAAGGCACTAGGGACCAGTGTGGTATTGGCCCATGTGGCTGCTGTGTTTTTCACTGCTGTGCTATGTGGCTTCTCGTGGTTTTAACTGGGCTGCTGTGCGGCCAGACTTCGGACATTTCCTTCCTCGCTGATGCATGAGCTTCCTGTCTCAGGTCCCTTGAAGTGGGGCCCAGGATCTTTCAGGAAACGGCTTTCGGCATCAAGCTTCACAGGCAATCAGCTGCGCTTACGTCTTACATGTTGCTTGTATCCCATTTGCAATTCTCATAGAATGTGTTTATAATCTGTCCAAGCCTATTTTGCCAGCTTTACCTGCTTATTTTAAAATATCGCATTTTAATTATCCAAATGCAATTCAAGATTCTTCCATTTAGGTTTGACAGAACAAGCTTGAATGAAGGATTTATTTATATATGGGTGCGTTTATTCCTTTGCATTTTATAAGAAAGACTCCGGAAAATATAATTAGATGAAGGTTTATATCATAGTGACTTTCAGTTTGGCTTCAGTGTTGTAGCATTGTTATTGCATTTGTATTTTAAAATGTTCTAATTTATAATATAATTTGTGCTGGCAATAGGCAATTTCCAAATATGCCTTGGGTTGTTTAAATCTGAGGTGTGTTAGGATGGAGCACTTTTCTTTTTTTGCTGTTCTAAAATGATTATGAAAATGGGCCAAAAGCTGTGTGATTTAACACAAGCCAGATGATAAGAAAAGAAAATCTTTACTGTAATATTTAATGCCATTATATGCTTTTAAACAATCTTGGCATGTAGTTTTTTGAGATTTTAAGAAGTTGCAACTTTTCTCTGAATATATTTTATAGAAAGTTGCACAGCTTTATTAAATGAACTGCTTATTGATTGCTTCCCATTGCTTACTTGGCATGTCTACCCTTTAAAACCTTTACAGGAATAATGTTATTTGCATGAGCAATAGCAGTGGCTTTCTTTTTAATGACCCATATTGGGTAAACTGTGTTTCATCAATGAGCAGTATTTTCACTGTGTTATGTTTAAATGATTGATTTGTACATTGTTGTTTAGATTGTATGTTTGATTACCTGTGAGTCAGAATTGGTTCTGATATTTTTTTGGTATTGTAATCATGCTAATGGCTGTATGTTATACTCCAGTATCTGGAATTTTCAATTGTTCAAAAGCCTTACTCTCAGGGATTTAAGTCCTGAATAAGTTATCATGGATGACGCCGTGGTAACATTTAGCTTTTGAATAAAACAGCATCCGCTGAGAACTTACATTTGTGTGTTTTGCCTTGCTTTACTTTCACTATATAATCAAATGTATACATCTGTACATGTGTACATCTGACCATGATCTTGTTAGACGTCCCATTCAGAAAACAAACACTTACGATAGCGTAAGCTCTATGGGAACTTCAGCACTACAACAACTTTTGACAAGACTTCTGGAATCGGGAATCTTTTACTCATTTTATTTAAAAAGCTAAAGTTTGGCTGTGATGTTCAAGACATTATTTGATATTATAGGAAATTTTAGAGCTTGACCTTAATTCCAATTTGCCATTTAATCCTGTAGCTCCACCGTGATCTTAAATGAGAGAAACCACCTGCCAAAATGATCCACAGAATACTCCCAACAAAAAACATACAAAGTGCAAAAAGACGAGACGTATCGGGGATTACCATATTCAAATGCTATCACTTTATTTATATAAATGCCCCCAGCATCAACCTGGTAAACCTCCCCCATTCCAGGTCAATGTTGTAACCTTCCAACTTCCAAGCTTGTCTTATAAGCAAAAGAGATACCAAATCAGTTCTCATATTAATGAGGTACAGTCCATTGAGGGCACTTTTATTAAAAGTTTATAAAAAAAATAAATCTAATCATATGTCACTTTAAAATGTGTATTTAACCAATAGCATTAACATTATGCTTACAAATGTTCACACAAGGTTTGCACACCCCTATACTATAATAGATGGTGACTGAACTGCAATGAGAATGACATCAGGGATGTTATATTCCCTCTTCATACCGATGACAATAAAGTTCATGTTGTATTTATCATTCTCTGGCTTGAGGCCAGATAAGTTGGCAGTGTTTTTGACAGTAATGTCCCACCTGCTGTGTAAAGCAGCAGACGGCATGGATTGCAGGATCATGCCCACCTGCCATACCATTAGTGCTGGCAGACGGCATGGAGATGCCTCACTGAGTATTGATTTGCTACAGACATAACAGCTCTTTAAATTCCTGCCTGAGTATGAGCTTTTCATTGGTTTCATTTCATATGTCCTTAAAAGTGTGACGTAGCTGCATATTTACTTACTTTTTTGTTTTGTGATTTGAAATTAGAAAGTCATTTCATCTTAGTCATCATAGTTTGAAAATATTACTGTACAATCTTGTTTACACACAACAATCATGTAGGCCTCACATGTACTGCTTGAGGAGACCAGAAAATTTGATGGTGGTCTAGAAAAGTTAAGAATATAAAATATAGTAAAGGGAGTTTTGACATATTTAAGATCTACTACACAGGATTAGTCAGGCCATTTAGGACATATAACAGCTGGATTTCCAGTAATAAAATTTCACCCAATGCTTCAAGTCTCTTAATTCTTCTTAACATGTGTCTAGTGATAAGCCACTGAAGAGATATCTGAGAGGGGAAACATTCCTAAAACTAGGAACTAGTTTATTCAATTTAACCAAGAACTATTTAAGCTATTATGTTTAAACCTGACATATTACAGTCACCAAAGGCTTGATTTGCCAAAAAAACGTCTGTCTATGAATATTGTTTGTGGACATCTGGATTGCAGAAGTGTGTTTTCGTTTACTTATGTTTAAGCTTAGCTTAAACCTGTATATCAATTACTTGCCAGCTACCAGTCACTACTAGCCAGCTACTTCAGATTCTAAGTTCTCAGCCTGTTGGCATTTTACACACAATTAATAGATTTTTCAATGTATTAATTCACTAGCGTTCCATCCTCATTTAGTACCAGTCAGCACTATGTTTTATATCAAGGGTGTCAAACATATGGCCAACAGGCCGTTTTTGGCCCACTGCATCTTTTCATATGTCTCGTGATAACTTAAAAGGCTTCTGATTGCTGTGATGGTTCTAATAGCTACAGAGCGGTTCTTTTTATCACTTTAAACAACAATCATTTATAATGGATTAAATAGATTTATAAGCTCTACAAAGCATATCATGAAGTTCTATGCACAAAAAAGATGTCACATAAAGAGATGTTACTAGTTTAAATCTTGCCTATTTTACCCATTTTCTGACTTCTTCTATGCTAAAAAGCTATTTGCTGGTTATGTCCTAACTACACCACGCTTGCACTAAACAGCTTTTAAAAACATTTAAATGGTCAGATAACAGGATAACAGAGGTATTTAACATACATTACTATCAGAAATCACTAAATAATGCACAATATAGTAATACATGCAGCATTTGCATACTTTGTTAGCTGCAGGGTTGGCTTGTGTTAATGGCTAACTCGAACAAGCTACTTCATACAGTATTTAAAACTACAGTATTTAGATATATGTGGTTCTCAGAGCAGTCTGCTGTTCAGTAGCCATAAAGTATGCACAGTAATCATCCTTTAGATAGCTTTTGTAATCATCTTTTATAGATTGTTGCTGGAACATTTAAATAAAGTAGAGCCACACTGTTCTGTTCTCAGTTGCTGGGAGAAGGTGAAAGCCAACAACACTTTTTGTGGGACTTTCCTTCGCCTGCTAGTTGTATTATACACAGCGCATGTAAATCCAGCTTCTAATAGTGGGGCACTGGTGGTTTTGACCGATGATGGATTGTGATGGTGGAGACTTTATGCAAATTCGCCCCATTGACATGTCAATTATTCCATCAATAAAATGCTTATAGAACTGAATAAAATGAACTTGTAACTACAACAACGTAAAAATATGTGTAATGCTTGGATCAATTGTTTAAATTTATTTTTTAAAATTAGCTATTTTTAAAATGCCCATGCGCTGTATTATACCTTGTTCCTCTATCATGCAAGAAGGCAACTCTAATGGATGACCTAGATCGGGAGTTGGCATGTGTTTTGCAGTTGCATTAAATATTAGGCAATTTTTTTGTCAGCAAAAGCTGCTAGCTACTTAACTTATATCCAGCTATTTATATCCAGATGCATAGCTTGGAATAATAAAAAAAGTTAATCCATGGAATTGATTTTTCCAAGACTTGGTTTGTTAGACACTCTTTCTCAGCTCTTTCTCAGTCTTAATTGGTTAAGGCTTCATCTAATTCCTAATTCCTGTAACTTGCTTGTGTCTGCACATTGTAGTGTTTGTGTGTACTTTCTTGAAAAAGACATCGGTTTGAATGCAAAACAGGATGCAAATAATTAGCAAGATTTCAAAGGTGCATGAAAGTGTTTTATATACAACAGATGTAGCGGCTCTGAGATGACTAAACATGAGGCTTGTTGCTTGCTGGTTATTGAAACACTTTCAGTTGGACTAGAGCTTTATTTAATAGGATGCAAATGTAGCCTCATACAAATATTAAAACAATGGTTTTAACTGAATACTAACAAAGCAGTCTGCCATCAATCATTCCAATACAAATGTGCTGAAAACTCTTTGGCTGTGGCATGGATTTTTTCTTTTTTATCGTTGCTCTTCAGTGAGGTGCAAGCCACTATTGAATTATCTCTACTGACACTTTTGTCTTTTCAAGCAAGGATTAGAAGAAGAGAGATGAACACTATAAATTGACAATTGCTACAATAGGTATCTAATGTTATTGGTCACAAGCAACAAAATAAGAATCATGAAATGTATTAGAAAAAAAATCAGAATCAGGATTATTGTTCAAGTATGCAAACACACAAGGAATTTGGTCTAGTATAATCTGGGTAAACAAACTAATTACAATTTGCAAAACACCGGAGAATTAAAGTCAAAATATTAAAGCTATTAGACTATATACGGAGGATGTCTGGATGTGTGTAATATTGTATGTACATATAAGCAGTCGAACAGATAATGTTTTATTATATGGAACAGGCTAGTGGCTATTTGCATATATACAATTTATAAGTATTTAACATAGCAGTATTTAATATATTATGTTTCATTATAATATTTAGCAGCAGATAAAAAGGGTCTTAGATGAGTATGTATTGTTAGTCCTTGGTTTAATTTATTTAGAATTGAGCTGGCTTTTGGAAAGGAATTGTTCTTGAATCTGTCAGTTTAAAAAAGCGTTTGTAAGTCCATGGTGGAGCATGCATAGAGACCACCATTCTGTTCAATCCTTCTAGTAAGGGATTGTTCAAAAGAGTTGGTGTGTAAAGAACAAGAACACAAACGTACACATCCCACATTCAGCTGCGTCCCTCGAAAACCCCCAACTTCACCCTAAAAGTCAGCACAACACAATGAAGACCTGATGGTCCTGTGCAGTGTGTACACAAAACGGTTTGACACAAACCAGAAAGTTTACCCCCTCCTTTAATTTTGCCTATTAAAGTGACAGATGCCAAGAAGGTCCCAACGTGACAGATTTTACTTTTATAGCAGATGGTTGGGGCATATCCCTATGACACCTGTTATCAAGATGATGATAATCTACTCATGGATCATGATCAGTCTGTCTGAAAGATCTCCATATGTCCATTAAATTCAGAAAGTTGGTAGTTCTCACAGTTAGATTACCACGTGGTTATCGTAGACAGAAAATGTGAAGTCCATTATTCTGATTAATTAAAACAAGTGATACTTTTCTTTAAAACTTTTATTAAAATTTATAATTTCAAGAACAATTGAAAGTACAGTTACCCTCTTGTTTGATGCATATTACCCACTATAAAACTACTTCAATACCATCAACAAAAATGTGTTTGGTTGAGCACCAGTTGATGCAGAGCTGTTTTCACACGATTAAATGAAAATCTTCATCCCAGAACCCATTAAAGGTTTTTTGAGAGTTCCAAAAAAGCAACAATAACGCTCAATTTAATATATATCACAAAACCTTTTTAAAGATCCTCCATAAAATATTTTGTTTATGTACTTAGCAGTCCTCTGGCCTTAGGAATAAAGAGGCTTACAGATAATGACTGCCATACATTCAGCATGGGAAATTTATTTAATGATTAAATGATGAACAAAGCTGTCATGAAAGTAAAAAGTGACTACTTAAATATCTAATAAATATGCATATTTGGTTTGTTTAGCATTTTTTGTTTGATATAGCATGTGTGTTCATTTTCATTATTAATTTACAATGTAGACAATAAATTTAAAAAAAAAGTCCAGTTCCACTTTTTCTATGTTTGTCATAGAAATTGGTGTCAACAAATTTGATAGTCACAAATTATCCGCAAGAGAAATGCACTATAGACTTTAACAGTAAAACCGAGAATTTTTACAGCAGAACTGTAAATGTTTACAATAGAACTAAAAACGGCCAAATTACCAGAGAATAATTTCTGATCAAATAAGATCCATGGAATTTTTAAGCATTTGCATTTTTTTCATATAGTCATATACTTAGACTCAAGCAACAATTTTAAAGAATAATTAACACATAAACTTTAATACTTAATATATATCTATGCCCATTAGTAGTTAATTGTTCTCTCACTAAAAATTTAAGTCATTGTCTATATTACGTACTTACTTATATGGTACAGACATTGGGTTCAAAAGCTAGACTAATCCGTTCCAAGAAATGAGTGTTTGACTTCTAAGAACCTAAAAAAAATTGAAATGTAATTAGCCATATGCTAGTCTTGTAGCCATTCTTCAGCTTCAGTAATAATATCCTACTGAATCCTGTCAGCAATAAAGCCATCTCCATGACATCATAAATCCAGAACCATATCAACAAGGACGCTCATTTTGTAATAGTCTATATTTTGAGCTCAAAGGCGATTTGTTTTCTCGGTAATCAGTAGCCTTCTGTTCGCCAATCTTACATACACACAAACACAAAACGCCTCAGGGAGGCAGCAGAAGCCAGGTCGTCTGCAGGAACTTTACTATGGTGACCGACTGTCCTGTTTGTAACAATAGCCTTCTGACTACATTCACCCAGCTGAGGAAATCAGCACAGAACCGTCTTTTTATTTCTCTCTTTATTGTGTGCGTGTACAGCATGCAGCAAGCATGCACCCACTACTGTAAATGCAAAGTCACCGTCCCCTGTACAATAGGGGTTCTACAAACCTTGACAGGGTCCTACTAACCCTGACAGAGTACCACAAACACTGACAGGGTCCTACAAACCTTGCCAGGGTCCAACAAACCTTGACAGGGTCCTACAATTCCTGACAGGGTCCAACAAACCTTGACAGGGTTCTACAAACGTTGACATGGTTCTACAATCCCTGACAATGTCCAACAAACCCTGACAGGGTCCAACAAACCCTGATAGGGTCCTACAAACCTGTACAGGGTCCAACAAACCCCGACAGTGTGCTACAAACCCCGACAGGGTGCTACAAACCCTGACAGGGTCCGACAAACCCTGAAAGGGTCCTACAAACCCCGACTTGGTCTTAAAAACCCTGAAAGGCTCCTACAAACCCAGACAGGGTCCTACGAACCCCGACAGGAACCTACAAACCCCGACAGGGACCTACAAACCCCGACAGGGACCTACAAACCCCGACAGGGACGTACAAAACTTGACAGGGCCGTACAAAACCCGACATGGTCCCACAAACCCCGCCCGGGTCCTACAAACCATGACAGGGTCTTACAAACCTTGACAGAATCCTATAAACCCGACAGGGTCTGGCAAATTTTGACAGGATCCCACAAACCTTGACAGGGTTCTACAATCCCTGACAATGTCCTACTAATCCGGAGAGGGTCCTACAAGCCTGACAGGGTCCTACAAAACCTGACAGGGTCCTTCAAAACTTGACAGGGCCCTGCAAACCCTGACTGGGTTCAACAAACCTTGACAGTGTCCAACAGGATTTCTAATTGTACAAAAATAAGCTTAAAAAGCTCAAAGCACATCCTCTACCGAAAGATAACATCCATTATTTGGACTGGCATATGATTTATATATAAAAAACCTACATATCCAGCCATTACTGCTGATCAATATGTAGCTTTATGCACCACCAGTAGGCAGAAGTAGAACAAGTGCTTAACTTTAAATCCATCTATCCATCCATCCATAATCAAACAAGTAGCTACATCAATTTTCATCCATAAAACTTATTATACATGCAACTCAAATCAAATATAGCATGCCTATTAGTGTAGCTATAGCGTAGTTATAAACATTCGATGAGGTTCGTGTCTTCTGCCATTTAGAACATGTATTAGAAAAATAAATATTGAGTAATTAATTCCAACAAATAATTTGATGGCTGTTTGATTTGTCAAAAAACCTTTGGTTAGACGTAAATAATCAAAATAAAAGGCACTATAATATAGGGCACTGTGATGTGTTATAAAACAAGTAAACAAAAGCTAAAGTAACCGTAACTTATCCTAACTTGAAATTTTAGCACAGTTAGCATTCCAGGCAATGTGTTTTATTTAATATGCTAAAATGCCCCCTAGTGCTCTAAATTATTAACTGCAGATTTGGCGGCCATAAGTTTCACCAAAACGACGCTCCTTGGTTCAAAATAGTCGAAGATACAGCAAAAGATCACATAATTATTTCCGAACACGTTGTAGAGATTGATAAAGAAAAAGTAGTAAAATTTTGGCTCATGTGCAAATGTTCAATAAACTATCAGTTAAATCCTAATTACAAATTCTAGCTAAAATGCTAGTTGCCTTGGAAGACGATTTCTTCATATTATGGTTGTAGCTTATGAGTATGTTGTTCGAATCAACGTTTTTGTATTCTTTTAGAATACTTTTCCCCACTACTGTGCTTTATACACAGAAAACTATTTCTCTGTGGAGTGAAACACACATTTACACTCACAGGTTTTACTATAATGTGTTTTATTGTAGTTCTGCTATTAACTTTCATCAGAATTTGGCCACTTTACAGTTCTACTGTGAATGGTACATTTTCACAGTACATTTTTCCTAAGGTAAAGGTATAAAATATAAAAGAAGAATAAAACATTTGAAGTATCTGACAATTAATGCACGCATTTGCCTAATAAAGTTATAAATATGGGCATCTAATTTGCATGGACCTGCATGAAGCCACTGTTAGACTGACGAGCACGTCTTTAACATTGCTCCATGGGTGCAGTACAATTCCTGACCCCAGTTTCCAAAGATGGGATATGTAAAATAAATAAAAATACAATTGTGCTCAGAGTCGATATATATTTTTATATGGATGTTGCTGCATGCACAACAATTGCAGATAATTCTGACTAGATAATTTACTCACACCTATGAGTAATTTTGAAACACCAATTAAAACACCAATAAAAAAATCGGACACCTGCAGACACCTGGAGAATGACGTATATCTAAGAGATCATAAGCAAAATTAAGAGTAAACCAAAAAGTTATTTACAAAAATGAACTGTAACTCCACTACTATCAACTTACAATCTACTGTATAGACGACATGAGACTAGTGCATCCATTTGTGTTACTTTAATTTGAAAACACTGAATTCAAGCGCGATAAAAGCACATGTTTAACATTTACAGCATTTTAGTAAATGCATAAAACAATAGGAATCAAAAGAAAAAATTCTACATTTACACATTATGAATGAAACAATATGCTGAAATATCAAACTAAGTTATTTACATGAGACAAAGGGTTATTTTGTGCTTACTAATAAAATATGCCACAATACATTTGGGGGAACAAAAGATTAAAGTAGTAATTGAATGTGTCTATTTGCACTATGGTATTGCAAATTTTAATGGAAGCTATTTTCTTCATATTTATTGTAATCATATATACTTTATATACACTGATCTAGCAATATGATATTAAAATATGTTGGATGTAAAAAAGAAACCCTACCCTATTATACGATCAAAAAATAAATGGTCACATAGAAAAAAAAGGACATCTTAAAATGTCAGGCTCATGTTCACAGGCGAGTCGTTTGGTCACTCGGGTTTTGACGAGCTGTGAATGTACAAAAAGGCCCATTTAAAAGATGTGAAAACATTTATAAGGTATGAGCAAGGTTTAAAGTCATGGAACAATTGTTGGCACAGTCGAGGAACCTTGCCTCGTTATTGATTGCAATATCGAATAATTTAAAGACCATCGTGTAAGCATCAGGAGCTCATGAGTACACTTAAGGTCCACACTGAAACGTCTCCATGCCTATGAGAAGTGAATAAACTGAGCAGGCACAGTCCGGAGAGCGAATGATGTTCAGCTATGAGCTAATGACAAGCAAACCAAGTAAAAGTTTGTTCAATGCTGTTGATCGTTCCTTTTAGTCCATAAGAAACATACACAGGAGCTTTAGTACTGTCCATCTGTCTGCTTGTCCATGTATCTGTCGTTTCAAAAAGAAAAAAAAATGTACATAAAACAGTCCAGTCATTAAAAGATTATTTTAAAGTAGAACTTGAAGTGGTCTTCTGAAGTGGTTTTGTTTGGTCCACACTGCTTCCATGCTGCATCCATCAACAGCGATTTAGCCTGCATTTGTTTGCATGTAAATTTATTTTATTTTCTAAAATCAGAAATGTTCATGACACGAATCATGTGGTTCTGGCTTCATAAAGCATTTGGTGCAGATAATGGGAAGGGTAAAAACAAGCAAAAACGCCAGTGTTTGATCATGCTAAGTAAGAGAAGCTGCCATGGATATTTCAGGCCTTGGTGAGTTGTACTAAGATAGTCCTCCCATTTCTTTCAGAGTTCTGAGTTTTTACTGTTTCAAAGGTGAAAGAAACATTTATCTGACCAGCAACGTTTGTGCACTGCAGTACATCCAGTTCATATTCAGGTACAGTACATAGTTCTCAAGTACACAATTGAGTGACAAACCCCCACAGGGAGGGAAAACAGCTGCAGGCATGCAAGACTTAATAGGATACCCATTAAACAGGCATTCTCGATGGCAGGAACACGCAAGATCAATGAAATAAGTGGTTTTTAGAGAGTCCACAGACAGAGCATGATGGTAAATGTAATTTCTATCTAGGATGAGAAGCAAGCATAAGCATATCTCAGATCCACTGGCTATGATGTGCTAATAATCAAGTGTGTGCACGCTTTTTAGATGGCAAGTATGTCCATGTTTTCAGCTGCAAATTGCAATGTAGCATGGATTAAAAAGTCTTGGTACCATTTTTGAACCACACCAGGGACCTTTAGGTGGTTAATGGAAGGTCAAGCTCATACCTGGGGCTTTCCAAAACTGCACCTTTTTATTCAGAATTTTATAAAAACCTAACCCTGCATTCACACCGGCAGCAAACATATACAGTCCGACATTTAAAACAGACGCTGGCTGGAGCTAAGGAAACGAACAAAAACTTCAAGGAAAAGGTAAATATACTGTACATTAAAAAAGCATGTGTGTGTGGTGGTGGGAACATGGGTAGAACACGCAAACTCTGGGACTGAATCCTGGACCTTCTTGCTACGAGGTGACCGTGCTACTGACCTGAAAAAAGATGTGAAACTGAGCTAGCCTATCTTTACTGAAATGAGCACACCACAACTCTAACCAAGACAAAATCGAACTAAACTACTAAACAAAATTTGAATACTTGTTGTTTGCAGAATAACAACTTGTAAACAATGGTCATAGTAAAAGGCGGTGAAATGTTTCTGAATCAAGTAAAAAAAATTACACACCATTTTAATCTTTGGCACATTTGCCTTTATAACACACAAAATCTATGGCAGTCTTGATTGTATAAGCGGCATTAAGAGGCGCAACGGTGAGGTGAACGTTTTCTTGGATGCCCACTTTCTATGCAAATAAGAACCACAAGTCAACTGTATAAGTGAGACAATGACAGTGAAGCCGACTGATGGCTGAAAAGAGCAAATAAAGAGCAAATAAAACCAATTTGCTAATCAGTGAAGGAACCAAAGACATTCGTGGATATTTGTGTCATAACACTGATACTAAAAAACATCAATTATAGTTCTATAATGTGTAAAATACAATCAGCTTGTGAGTAAAAACAAGAAAACTGCTGATTGTAGTTAAATGTGTATGATTTGGGGGAATTAAAAAGCAATGCTAAAATATCCTTACAAGTACTATTATTAGAAAAATGACAGCCAATGTTAGGATGTAGTAAATATGCTTTGAAATTGAACCAGTACATAAACTTGAGCATGTTAATTGTGATATAACTACTAGATAGTGAACTTGTGCAAAGTAATGAAAAGAGCCAGTTGCTGGTAACTACAGTGCCTGAGTTCAGGGGGTTTGAATCCCTGATTGGGCTTACAAATACAAAGGCACATGGTGTTAAGTATACCAAAGTATTGGGGGAAACACATATGAGCATGTCTGTAATGTGTGGTCCCAGGTCAGGATAGAAATCCTCTTGGGAATGGCAGGAATCTGTGGAGGCAACCCCAAAATACAGAAGCGCATAAAAGAAGTAAATAATCCATGATTACACTTAAGAAAGAAACACTTACTAATGAACAAAGAATTGTTAAAATAAAATATTGCTGCCGGTGTAAATGTAGGCTACGAGAGTGGAAAACGATTTAATTCGAACGCAAATCCCAAACTGGCGAATCACACACAAGCCCGCTAAGCTATTGCTACATCCTTCATTATCACAGACATAATGGCAGTATTCTGTTTCGATTTAAAGATAGCTAGCACCACTAAATCAGTGAATCTGAAAGAGACCAATAATGTAGCCTATCCTATCGTGAAGTCTATTGGCACCAGGATACCCGCTCCCGAAATCATACGGTTAATCACCAATCCGGCTAATCAGACTATATTTGTGATGTGATGATCAAAACCTGTCAGTAATCCCTATATACAGAGTCGCATTATAGAAGTCATGCAGGAGGATTTGAGGCCGACTGCACTGCCTGATTTGTACTTCTGGGGCTCCAGGCTCCTCTGGTCAAAGCACCACAACAAAGCAACAGCAGCGCAGACTAACAACAGAGAAGTGTACACACACACACACACAATAGAAGTAAACCACCAGTTGGGGACTGTGGCCAGGCATGTGTAAACAGGGGGCTTCTAGCCTGGCGAGTGGGTTTCCGCAATGATCTTTTGTTAATTAGCCTGGGTGAGCACACATCAAAGAGCCATCCAACCTTCTAGTCTGAATGTTTGTGCCTGGAGACTGGAGTCTGTATGGGTCGTGGGAACAGTGGCACATGTTTGTGTGTGTGTGTGTGTGTGTAGTTCAGGATGAGCTGGAATCTTGAAAGAGCTTTCCTATTGTGCTGCAGTGCTGCTGTTGGGCTCAGGTCGGGCATTGGCCAGGTACTTGGCCCTCATGCTGGATGTGTACTGCAGAAACAAAGATTAGTGAGAATAACAATAAGATTAATGTATACACAAAACAATGCTAATCAATGTTTTAAACTTAACACTTCATAATCATAATAACGTATTTGGTTCAAATTGTTTAAGATTCCATAAGCAGACACCAATAGCTGATAGCTGAGTGACATTATTATGACTGGTCGCAGCGTGTATCTCATTTTTGCAGATCAAACCACCTCTCTGAGGTGGAGGGGCTCTTCGAGCAAATGGCACACGTTCCACCAAATGTCAGACATTTCTAGCCATGTGACATCATTACTGGGACATGTACAAGTATATCCCGGGAGGCCTAATTCCTCAGACGTCCCAATTTGAACATCTGTCGAATCCCTGTGTTGTGTTCCCTCTGTGTATCATCTTCCAACAGTTGTGAGATGCACTGCAATTAGCATGGCTACACATATATGTCGCTTTCTGTTGGTATCTGGTCAGGAAAATTATGTTTGTTTTTAAATTGAATTTTCAGAGCCCATGATTTGCCAAATATATGACATTGCCTTAGTATTAAATATATTTAGGTCAAAGTTGTGTATAATGAATTTATGCATAAAACAAAAAAACAAATCACCAAATTATGGTAAGAGGGGCAGCAAATAATTGTAAAAGAACTACACCAAAGTTGTGAAGAAGATGCATTTTTTGAGCCAGTTGTCAGTCATCAAAATATGACCCTTGTCAAACCTGCTCAAATCCTTATGTTTCCAATACGTTTTTGATTAACTTTGTGTACATCCTCATCGGAAGGAAATGATGCCTTTATCCAATCTCATGTACAGTTCTATTGTCTTTAATCTAATTGCCACTGACCTGGAGCCAGCTCTGAAATTTGTGTGTGTCACTAGCAGACACAAGACATTGAAACTGCAGTTCCAATACTGCTGCACACAAGGACTACCCAAGAAGGATGGGCCTGTTGAGTCTGGTTCATCTCAAGGTTTCATCCTGTAATTTTCATGGAGTTTTTCCATGCCACAGTCGCCCTCGCTTTGCTCAACAGGGGGTTTCTGTTCGTCTTGTATTTTGTAAAGTTGCTTTGAGACAATGTCTATTGGAAAAAGCGCTCTATAAATAAAGTTGACTTGACAAGACTCCTAACTAGTTCAGCTAACTAACACACATCAGCATGGCCTTTTTTAACCTGTGACATGATGTACAGTACATACAGGGCTGGAATCCCTCAGCATGAGTTAATTTATACAATAATCAACACTGATTTTCTTCTATATAAAGGATAGATTTAGCAGGGACTACTGTAACCACAAGGTATCATGTATTCCTCTGCTAATCGGATTTAGCTGAAACCATAGAATAAAACAGTAAAATGCATGTCTAAAGGCAATACCAATGGAAAATCTGAATAAACTGCTAATCATTTATTAAGAGTTCTGTCAGTGCACTAAATCTATTGCAATAAGTTACACAATAATAACTACAGACAAGTAAGTAAGTAAAGTTACAAGATTCCGTTAAAATGAATCAGCTAGTGAACAGTTGGTTATTGGAGTTAGTGTTCAAATCACTAAAATAGGCAAGCACAAGTATCTGAGCAGCTTTACTGAGGGTCAGATTGTGATAATTAAACTGACTAAGCTTGTAGCATGCAGAGTTTAGTAAGATTAAAAGAAATTTAAAAAAAAGAAAGGCAACCAAAATTAATCCATTAATGTGTGTGTGTGTGTGTGTGTGTGTGTGTGTGTGTGTGTGAGTGAGTGAGTGAGTGAGAGAGAGAGAGAGAGAGAGGAGGAGAGAGTTTACTCGCTGGTAGGTGTAGCCGACACTTACAGATGGGGGAGGTGACTCTCTTCCGATTAGAGGAGTGTTCTCACAACGGGGATTCTGAAAGTTTGCATTCTGCGTCCTATGTAAGGAAACGGACAGAGGCACACATGAACACACTCATGCACGCACGCACACACACACACACATGCAAATACATATGCCATCATGTAAAAAAAAAACAAAAACAAACTTTGCTTAGCTGACACTAGAAGTGACTCCCTCAAAGCATATCAGAATCAGAATCAGGTTTATTGGCCAAGTATGTTTACACACACAAGGAATTTGTTTCCGGCAGTTAGTGTCTCTCTCTAAGCAATAAACATATATTAAAAATATAATTCACAGACAGTATCAGAGAATTATACTGTATAAACTGTGGTCCAGCCTAGACTGGCTAGGAATTATGATGCTTTTGAGTTGGACCCTCGTGTCAGAGCTTTCATATTTTTAAATACAAAAAAAAGAAACAAAAAGTTCCATCATATAAGCAAGGCTAATCTGTTTTTAGCTTTATCATGTACAAAATACTAATGAAAGTAGAAGCAGTTCCAACATTCTCATCTAACATGGCAGATGATAAAGGCAAGAACACCATGGTAAGCGTTAACAATTGCAGCAATGACAACAGGATCATTTTTGGTTTCCTGTGAGAGGAAACGGGAGCTTAACAGACACACATAATATGCACACTATATAACTGGCTGCCCCCATTAGTGGTCACCACAGTAATGATTTTGATGTTATTGATGCCAGATGACCTTTAGGACACATCCGTCCCTGTTTATCATGGCCAGCCTATAGAAAAATTCAGTGTATCCAATTAACTGGACTGCATGTTTTTTTTTTTTTTTTTTTACTTTGGGTGAAACCCATGCAGACACAGGGAGAACATAAACACCCCTGTGGATCAAACCCAGGACCCTCCAG
>JAOTRQ010000018.1:3049661-3065402 GCA_028565875.1 Hoplisoma paleatum | reverse complement strand
TCTCTCTCTCTCTCTCTCTCTCTCTCTCTCTCACACACACACACACACACACACACACACACACACACACACACATTTTAAATTGCAAATATAGAAACAATATCTGTACATTAGTCACTTTGTATTTATACAACAATATATAGGGGAGCTGTTCTGTAATCAAGTGAAGAGAATTTAGAAGACAAGTCATATGTTTTTAAAATAAAATTTTCACTTTACACATTAAAAAAACAAATTCTCACAGGTCTTGGCCGTGCAAAACCAAATACTTTTTAATTCACTTTAACCTGTATAGATACACTGTAAATATTTAAGACCTTGTCATGTTTGTTAAAGTCTTTTACATTAAAGAAATTCAACAAAGCTAATCTATTCCCAAATACCTTTTAATCCAAATAGGCTGTCCACCATCAAACCATAATCTAAACTGTAACCTTCATTTAGTTAAAAAAGCAAGGCTTTCAGAAATAATGAAGAAGATTAAGATTTATTTTGGGCAGATACACCTTTCCAGTAATCTAGAATGTCATGCAAGTCCTCATCCTTTGCAAACTGCACTTTCTTACGGAGGGCATGACCTGCTGCCATGTATTCCTCATCTTTGTGACGTTTACGATGAAGTTTGAAACGCTCCCAGATGCTATGCGTTGGTTTGCAGTAGTACTCTGGGCTAGAAGAATAGCTCAAATTGTGGTACTGGGAAGAAAGCTGAGAGTAAGCCAAGTCTCTTGGTCTGGACCTTGTCAGGGGATCCAAGATGGATGTTTTGCGATTTTCTGGTCCTTCCAGCTCTTCAATCTGGGCATCGGGATAAGAGTGACGATGCTCACTGTACTGACGGATCTTCTCTGCTTCTGCCCTTAATATTGCAGCTGCCGGGGTAATAGTCAAGATAGTCTCTCCCGTTGGCGAAGTCTTCTCTATGTATCTAGACTCAGAGCGGTAAGGTCTTGGACTCCGCATTGGACCACCTGTGGCTGTGCTAGGCCGCTTGGGAGAGGCGTTAGAGGAGTGGTGTCTCTGCAAAGAGTGGTGATAGCTATCTTTATAGCCAGGAGACAGAAATCCTGACTTGCTCTGGGGCTGCTCCGAGATCAGTACTAACTGTGGTTCAGCTGTTGAAACAGCTCCAGATTTAGCTCCTTGGAAGGATGTTGACTCTGATTTCAAAGCGTCGATGCAGTTGTTGATGATCTGGTTCACTTTGTCTACCTCTTTTGCAATCGTCGAGATCTCAGCAACAGAGCCTTGGCTATTGCTTGGCATAGACATCTCACATTCTCTGCGATCTGGATGTTCCCCTGTTCTCACCTCCATGTAGTTGCCCTTTGCCATTTTTGGTGTGTCACTAATGTCCTGAATCTTGTATTGATCCATCTCGCTTCCTGAAGGTAAATATGGCATGCGAGCCATACTTTCACCAGTCATAAGTTGCTTTTGCGAGGCCCGTGATATAGTACCTCCCTCAAGTTCACCGCCATATTTCAACTCAATGATGTTCTTCATCATACTGACTGTGTTTTTGTGCTTTTCCTCTTGGTGCCTCTTCTTTCGTAAGCAATAGTAGACCATTCCTAAAACGATTACCATGCTGAAAAGGCATCCTAGAATAGTCATTATGTAGTGAGTGGCGGTTGAATTATTAGCCTCTCTTACTCTTCCTATACTTGGATTTGTTGATAAAGTCAGACACGTATGGTTATAACGCAAAGAACTGCGAATGGAAGCAACACAGTACGTATAGTCAGTACGAGGTAAGAGGTTTTTCAGTTCTATCTCTTCTCTCTGCCGTTTCAGTTTCTGAATGTCTGTAAAGAAGCTGTTGTTGTACAGAACAAGGATGTACATCTTATTGTAGGGATGAGGAATCTGTACCGTAATGACTGCATTTGTATGCGAGACCTGGTTCAGACTTATGACCGGGCCAACTTCCGGATTTGAAGAATTGATGATCTCTTCTGGCTCACTGCCAGAAGGACAGTCCTCCAGCTCACAAGAAGTTACATCTGGAAGGTAAGTTGTGGTCTCAGGAGGCACAGGCATATACAGTGTCATAGACTCCTCCGTGCACACAGTGGACAGCATACGTAATGCATTGCGCTGAGTTAGATTATTTGGATTCTGGCTTAAAAGACTGTAACCAGAAACTCCTGCGGGTGAATCGCACACCATGCGTTCATTTGTTCTGTTGGGGAAGACTGACAGCCACTTGACAAAACCTAGCAACTCACAAGAGCAGTTGAAGGGGTTGGTGTAAAGCTCACAGGTGGTCAGCTTGGCCAGGGTGGTAAAAGTGGACCCATCAAGGACCTGAATTCGATTCATAGAAAGGTCTATATTTTCTAAGTTTGGGCACTCCCAAAAGGCATTGGGTGTCACAGTCTCAATTAGGTTGGCCTGGAGGTAGAGGTACTGCAGCTTTCCCAACCCCCTGAGAATCCCTTCTGTAAGGTTACGGAGTTTATTAAAACCAAGCTGGAGTACCTGTAGGTTGAACTGGGCTGAAAATGCCCCATCCTCTATGTAGTTAATCTCGTTCTTTGTCAGGTTCAGGTACGTTAGATTGGCAAAGCGGCTAAGGGCAGAATACTGGATACTTTTGATCTTATTTTCATTCAAACGTAGGTCCACAATGGTACTGTTGATATGTTGGGGGATAGCTTCATAAGGTGGCTGGTTCTGGCTGCAAATAGCCAACCACACAAAGCCCTTTTCCCCTTCAATAAGCCAGCAATCTCCTCTCACTTCGTCTATCTGAGTCAGATAGATTATGGCCACAGACCAGAAAAAGGCACTCATCGCCATGCCTCCACTAAAAGCCACAGATGCCTTCCTGGAAGCCATGAACAAAGCTAGAAGGTATCAGTTTAAAATGTAGATCAGGCGGGACTAACTCTCACAGTGTTCTGGCAGGATGATCAGCTGGTTGCCTAGTGCAGATAATGAGCAATAGATTCCCAATGTCCAGACATAAAATGAATTCCTCAAGATTTTCTTCTAACCTTATTGTTTATACAAGATCAGGGCCACGTTAGATCGGGTTGTGCTTAGTTTCGTTTGGGAAAACATTGTTGATGGCTTTCATCCTCTTGTATTTTCCACTTCTCCATCGCTTTTGTCTCATTTATGGACACAGAGGTACAACCTATGGAAAACAAGAAACAGAACCAACTGGTTAATAATAACACAAATATACAATATTAATAGTAAATTATGTTTTTAGAATTTTCCAGCGGTTTAGGGTCACAACATTGTATATAAAACAATTGTATTATGCATATTTCATTCTCACACACTGGCTAGACTGCATGCGGACACCTCACTCCTGACTTCACGGTTTACCATACAAATGTTTACTACTGTTGACATTAATATGAAAATATTACTGTAGACTGTAACTACTGTAGAAAAACTACAAATTACAAACCAAAAGTTGCAAATGAACAACAGTTGACGTTATGAACCAGTGTAAAATATTGTGTGCTTTAATATATATTTCATATATATTTCAGCTTCCTTTTACAGTCCAAAGACATGCTGTAAGGTTAATTTGAGATGTTGTTAATTGTATTGCGTGTCTGTTTATGTATGTATGTCTTTTTGTACTCTGCATCCGACTGGCGGCCTCCTCAGGTGTGAAGCGTATGTCCTAGCGTAACCATAAAAAATATTTAAGCTGTGGTAAAACTAGATGATAGATGGATGCATAAATATGTACAAATGCATTTATTTGCAAATGCGGGCTTGTGAAAGTGATTTTAATTACAGGGTGGAAGACAAAAGCTGACAAACAAGGGTGTTATGATATTGCATCCCATTGGTTCGAATGGCATAGTGCACACACTATGACATCACATTTACCATGATAAGCTTATGCGTAACTGTGTGAATTCCAAAGCATGTTTTTATTTATTGCTTTGTTTTTGTTGTTAGGCCATCCAATTATCTGGTAGACAATTTAGGAAGTGTATTGCTATTATGGGACACCATTGGCCAATTACTACTTGACAGGTTGGCAAAAATAAGTGTCCTTATTTTTCACACCAGTAAATGTGAAACTGTCAGGCTAAGACTAACCAGTGTTTAGAAGCCGCATCAGATCAATTACAACATGCCTTGTAAAATAGCTCCCTGGAAACAGCAAGAATCCTATGAAAGTGGTTAATCAATTGCACGCACGCACACACACACACACACACACACACACACACACACACACACACACACTAAATATATCAGACATGGGTATAGAAGTGTATTTGTTATAGTTTGTCAAACCTAAACGAGAGACAAACCACTTCTTTGATCACAGCATGATAAGACAAAAAAGACAACTTGCAGGAAAAGAGTTTTAACAGAAATAGCATTAAAATAGCTTTGAAAGCCTACAAATACCCATGTTTGTTTACCAACACATGGACACAGGTTGTGATCAGATTTATAGCTTTGTCACAATTCTGATTCCACAATAAACATGACCCGGACTTAAAAGAGTGAAACTACATAAATACAGTGTTTTAAACAATACAGCAAACACAATTATCTTAATTATTGGCTTTTATGGATTGAAATTACTTCAAATATGATTTGAATTGATTAATATTATGTACAGTACACTCATACGCAATACATTCCTGATCAAAAAATAACCAATCAAGACCAATAATTTGTATTTAGCACTATTGAGTCTTAAGAAGGTTGTAAGATTTATGAACAATGAATTTTTTAAAGACCACAATCTTTTAAAGCCAAAATGCTATGCAAAAAAAGTCCAATTCATTTTTGTCACATATTCACACCGTGTATCACCGGTGGAAACCTCCAGCTGGTGAAAACATTTTGCATTTTTTTCAAATGAAGGTTTTGAAACAAATAATTCAAGTGGTAGACACAAAAACATTTAACCAGAGCTGAGTCGCGGGATCCAATTGGCAGTCTGTCATGACACGGGATGATCCTCAAACCTAAATTAAAGCCATTACTGGTGCTGACCGCAGCTCAATAAACACCAGATCTGCTAGAAAAGAACTTCAGAGTGAAAAGAAAAACTAAATTCAAAGGCCATGCTTTATTCAACAGCACACGATTACCTAGAGCACCAAACATGGGATAATAAGGAGATCCCATTCGTTCTTTTCTATGCTGCAAAGTGTAAGGATCATGATTTGGGGTGGTTTTTCCATCAATGGAACACTCAAGCTTCAACTTGTGCAGGGGTGGCAAATATTAGCACACAATTTTGAGACTTGATAAAAAGCCTTCTTCCAGGATATTAACATAACTCTTTTGGGCCACCATACACATTATCCTGGTTTAAATCTGATTGAGAACATTTGTGTATGGATGACGAAGAAAGTTTAGAAATCTGGACATCAGTTCCAGACAGTTGATGCCTTTTGTGAGGCCATCATCAACAGTTGGATGTGCATCAGGCATCAATCAAACTAATGTCAAAGTAAAATTAGCAAACACTGTTCATTGCAGTTTCTATAAAACTTATTTGGTTTAGGTTTGTGACTAAGTAACAATTTTCTTTTGTAATAAAGGCTATGATGCAGGGCCATGAGTCAAAAAGATGCTTAGTGTGCATGAGCCGATAACGCACAGGTCTCCTCACAATCAGTGGCATAAATGCAAATATGATGGATGTCAAAAACGTCCTTTAGAATGCATCAACAACTTTGACCTCAATATATGCACAACTCTTATGAATAAATAAACGTTGCTGCACAATGAATAAACATGCATTTAAAATATTTTTAACATAAAACACACAGAAAAACCTTACAGAGCAACAGACACAGACAAAACAACATGGTTCAGCATACAGACACCCCTGCAGGTTTAAAAGCCACATTTAGTCAGCTGTGAGCCTCACTGGCTACATCATGAATCATTTTGTGAGCTCAGTGGGAAAGAACATTGGTATTAAAGCAAAAGTTTGTATTTATCTCACCATGGTTGAGCTTTTTCCAAACATTTCTATGTGAGAAGAATATATTTGTTCATGCTCCTGTGTTCTGAGATCTTGTGTTTTTGCCTTTAACATTGTAAAAACCTTGTAGACAAGTCCTTTTCATATTTCAGCATAATTGTAAACAAAACATGGTCCATAACAGGACATAAAACGATTGTCCTAAGCTGCACCAAAAGACAGTTGATTACCAACAAAATTAATATTTTTTAAGTATCTTCAAGTTACCTTGTTTGCATGTCTTTGGATTATGAGCCCATATGGAGACAAGACTGTACGACTGTGCTCTGCCTGAATTAATTCCGAGGGTTTCATCTTGATGTGAACTTACATGTACTACTACAAAGAACTACAAGGAACATCATTTCCTCATGCGTTATGCACTGCAACCATTCAAAGTAGAAAGTAGTCATAGTAGCTGTACGTATCCTCACTAAAGTTACGTACTACTCCCCAGGTTGTTCTAGCAGAATTAGGAAATAGAAAGAATTAAGAAAGTCAGCACTATCAAAAAAGGTTTCATTGTGATATGTTGCCTTGCAAATCTTAAACACAGATTAACAATAACACCCCATGCATACCTTACTTATAACTTAGATTGGTTGGGTTTGAATTTCATAGGGCTCAGATCCTGCTGTAATTACACTTTTTAAATGGCTCTTCATAGGCCAAGGCCTCACCGAGACTGCTTCTGCTAGCTGGATGAAAATGCTAATGATCGAAAGATATGGATAGAGGGGTAGAAAGAGAGAGTGAAGGAGCACTCTTGACTATAGCTGTGAACTTGATTTACATTTATACAAGCCAGCTAAAAGTAAATTATACAGAACGGCATGCTGTCAGATAGGGGCCGAAAGCATTTCCTAAGTACACCAATACCTACACTTCTTAAATCTGTATAAGGCCGACAGTGGATTTAGATGGGGTTCTACATCCCAAGTACTAAAAGATTTATATGTTTGAAAAGCATAATATTTACTTAGCTGTAAGGACATGATTGTCCTTGCTGGACTGAGGGATAAAAAAATAGAAGGATTAAAGTGCTTAGTCACAGGTTAAAAATGACATTTGGCTTAAAAAAGAATCCAATATTATTTCATTGAACTCTATAACTATGGCACTCTGTAAAATTAATTTTGCACTACAGATATCAATTCCTGCAAGAGTATTATACAATTTATATTGAAACCTGGAAAATAATACTGGCAATAAAATATTGCATTGATTGGTCCACACAAAAATTACATTTTCCTAGATCATTTATATAAAACTATGCAGAAGTGTCTTTGACAGTAGATACAGGCATTAGTAGGACCGTATAACGTTCACTGGAAAGTGTGCGTCATTTTAACAAATTTCACAACGCTTCGTATTTCACAACATTACATTTTGAATTATTTCACAAAATATTGTGATTTAACTGATTTTAAAGTGGGATGCCCTTCCTGACACAACTTTGTTATTCATCCTGCTTTGGGACCAGCACTACAATGCATCGTATGGTGGCTACACTATCATGCATCCTAGGGGCTAGGATGCTACCCAGCCGACTGATGGTCATGTATTCATAACCCGGGAGCTCCGACTCAGTGTGCTGGAGGAAAACCCTGCTGCAGCAATAAACAGTCGTCATTACACTGCACTCTTAAATTGAATTACAGAATACAACACACAGCAGAGCCTACATTACTGTCAAACGTAACACTAATACGTCATTCAGCAAGTCCGATGATCCATTTCTTTTCCATGTTCTGACGCGACCCCCGCCCTTCTACATTTACAGAATTGGTTACAAGTTTCACAAACACACTTATCAAAGTAGTGCTTTATTCATCGATTGCTAGGAACGCCTAATAGTGAAGTTCAATCAGTATATGTAAGGTACTACTATGTTTGAAATCACTAAACTTGGACCTTGAAGTTAGACTTTCACAGCAGATTGCATAATACACAGAAAAAAAGGCTCATTTCACGGTTCGTGACACAATTTCCATGCCAGTGAATTAGGTAGAAAGTGAATCTGGCAGACCTTTCAAGCATATGTGAACTGCTATAATCAGGTCTTCAACATATGTTCGATGGGGTTTTCTCTGCAAATGTTTGACAACCTGGCCACTTATGGACCTTTAGAGACTTGCCATAAACCACTTTTTGGGGCTTTTAAAATATAAATTCTGAACACAGACAAAATCTGCAAGAGCTCTGGATTATTTTAATACATTTTTTTACACTGGACGCTGTACGTTTGAATGTATTTTTCTTTAAATAATAAAGAACTTCATTTATAAACTGCATTTTATATCTTTGTTGCATCATTCTAATATTTATACAATATTTGTTGGTCACCTGAAAGTGTGATAAATATGCAAAAGAATAAGAAATCGGGAAGTATTGTATTGTATTAACTGTATTAGCTGTATCAACAGCTGTATTTATTCGCCACTGTATTTTTTTTATCTGTCACCAAAATGTACAAAATTGCACTAAAAATATTTGTTGGACAACGAATACAACAAATCGAACTTTATTTCAGTGTATATTTAATATAATTTCAGATAAGTAATTCTGCACAAGGATTTGACTGTGAAGCTTTGGTTTTGAGAATCTTTTTTGCTTTGATTTGTAATTTCCCCAACCATACATAAACAAACCAGCCTATTAAAAATTTACACTAAATGACTAAAAATAAGATGCTGTTTTCATTCTTTATTATACGCTGAGTTGTGTGTTCACTTGATTTGTTTCTTAAGTGTCATGACAAACTGTAACAGAAGGTTTTATATCAGCAAATTTTGTAAGACTCCAACTCCAGGAGAAAAATCTTCCAGACAACGTAACTAATTATCTTCATGATGCATTTAAATTTTTGACTGCTTTTTAGCATGAAATTTTCTGACTTATTCACTTTCTCTCAAAATTCAACAACCTTCAATATACCAGATAAACCACGTAGTCAGATCAGACACCCAGACAAAATGTAAATCATAGCCTGAATACATTACATTATCACTCTAGCTGCTAAATGTTCAGAATATTGTTGAATATTATTTTTGTTTAAACACTTTATGACATTTGGGACTTGCACCTGATCTTTTTGCTTTCCTTATTTAAGCCAGTATGAGCCCAATGACAATAAGAAATTGTTTGAAATAAACAATTGTGCAAATGGATTTGACTCTGAAGCTTTGGTTGTAAATGAGCACAGCATGCCTTTAATACAGTGATTTTATGAGTTTTTATGCGCAGTTGTGGAAACCGGAGCACCTAAAAGAAACCCACACAGACTGTACCCAGAGATTGAATGCACTCTATCTAGACCTCCTTGCTCTGAGATGACCCTAACGCTAACCAGTCAGCCATAATATTGCAAGCGCACAATTGTTATTTCCCCAAATCATTGAACAGTTCCTTTTTGTTTATTTTGGAAATTAATTTGTATAATTACAGTCGTGGCTTTGTGATTAAAGCTCTGGGATAGAGATCAAAAGATTTCCGGTTCAAGCTTCACTACAACCAAGTTACCACTGTTGACCCCCTGGGCCATTCTAAGTCATGTTTAAATCATGAAAAGTACATTGAGCAATTCTATTTTCCAGCATTAGATCAGGTAACGGACACAAATCTATAAGCTAAGCCTCACTAAATGGCTTTGGGATAAATTGAAACGTCTGTGGAGACTTTCTTCTAAAAACAATTATCTATACAATTCAGCTATAGCTGAAAAGACCCCATACAGGCCACTCTGTTAATACCCTATGTAATTGAGTTCATAATGTGTCCAACAAGCTCACTGGCGAGCGTACAAATATATATTTTCATTCTAAATTATGTACCTACCTGTTCTTTATGGTCATATACAAGCAATTTAATACAAACAGGCATGCTGGAGTTAAGCAAATTTATTGTTTCTTTTGTTGTATTCTGGACATTTATATTTTTTTGTCTGTAGTTTGTAATGCTCAGGGAGAAGAGGAGTTGAACTTGTTAACAAACGTGGGCAGCCGAATGTGCCATTCTTACTAGAACTGTTACTCCGCTACACATGTCGGTGAACACAACAGTATGTGTAGAATGCAGCCTAGCACATTTAAACCCTGTAACATGCTTTGTTGTGATTAAAGACAGACTAAGGCGGGGTAAAAGGACTGAAGACTGTGTTGCACTCATTATTAAAACAATGTCGGGTTCTATTTATGCCTTTCCAAGCCTAATCACTTCGATGGATGTGCAACTTCCCAGATGGAATGAACAGAAGGAAGGAGCATGATGTCTCGAGAACATGCAGAGGACAGGCTAGCGTATGACACAGATCTTTCATAATACAACAAAATATGTCTGATCGACTAGGAATAAAAAGTGCTCCTGGAATTTTATGGTACACTGATAGAAGCTTAAGTTGCTCTAGTTCCTTTTCTAGTTAACCACCATTATGTAGTTTGAAGTTGAAATAAATCTACGCATTCCAGCAGCTTTTTTATACAGGAAGGTGACTGGAACATAGTTCCTCACATAGCATCTGCTTTAAAAACTGCAGTATTAAATACCACGTTGAACTACAGATGCTAACGGCACCCAGCACAATAAAAAATAGTGCAGAGAGTTTCGACCTCCCCAAGCCTGAAAATAATCTCAATTATAAACGGTTATCACCCAAGAGACTTACAAGCTCTAGATTTTAACCTGGTGATGAACGGCCGTAACGGTGTTTGAACCTCCCTTTGGGATCTGTTTAACCAGAGGCCCTGAATTTAGTGCGTAATATCAGTGAGGGTGATGTGAACTGAAATGTTCAATGGTAAATATCAAATACACAAATTTTGTTTTGGAGTGTTATTTTAGGTAATTGGTAGAACTATATCAGTGTGTATAGGAAAGGAATGTAAACAGTTAATAAATTTACCCATAACTTTGTAATTATGTTACCAAACTGTAATATGTAAATAACACTTTAAATGTTTTTACATCCACACAAGCTTATTGATTTTCATTTAATGTTTAGCCCAAAAGAATAATAACAAAGAAAAAAGAATGATCAGATATTGTATTAACACCCTTTACATATCACATTCTTTTCATAAACATATATTTAAAAAATTACTCTGACATAAAAAGTTCATTATTTAACTAGATACTTTTCAGTCCTCCTACTTTCAAGAAGATTGATTTTTTTCTCAACAGTCCTTGATTACTAAACAAGTAGGCATAAAAGTCTATGTGTAACTGTGGTTACACTGGCTTTCAAAAAAAAAGATTTTCTTATGCAGACATGTGCCACATTAGAATCATATTTAATTCAATAAAACTGCATTATTTTTTAAATATATTTGTACTATAAGGACAGCTTTTTTGGAACATTCTCTGTACTTTGGTTACTGCACTTCCCTCCTTCTGTAGAGGCGAATCGAAAGTTTTTTGATTAAAATGACAATAATCAGCACACTTAACAGATGATTCATTACTTCTATTCATATAAAGTTACAGCCATTAAGGACTGCACAGATAAATACAATTACTGACTCTTAAAAGCGCGACTCGGAGCCGCTCAAAAGAATCAGATCGTTCATGAACAACAATAACTTGTCTGGCAATAAGCGACTGCTCTTTAGTGTGTTGCTGTGATTGTTACTGTGTGTGTGTTTATTTAAATTTGAAAAGAACCTTGTTTGTTGCTTCACAATGCCTAAAAAGAGTACAAAGTTTTTTCTTTTACCCAGTAGGTGACACTGAGTGACATCACATTTTGTTTACATCGGTTGATACCGTACAAACAAATATCTGTTTAAGTTAAGACAAGCACTTATATAACATTTTACAGATACAAATGATTTATTTCAACTAAATCGGAAATGTAATTGTACGTCATGAACTGACGTTTACAAAACATGCAATGTCACTCACTGGGAGAAACAAATGTACATTCTAACTAGGATTTTTGCTTCATCTTTTATATGTTGTCATGCAGGAACTTCTTGCTGTGATGCGACACTGGCATACTCACTGAGCCACCCTGCCGTGCTCATCTCAAGAGAGCACAATCATTGATAATGAATGGGAGTGTAATTAAACTTGTGTGTTGACTTGCAGTTCATATGAACTATATCAAAAATAAATAAACATTTAGTACAGATTAAATGCTAAATAATAAGACACTGCACAAAAGCTCTCAACTTATTTTGAACAAGCAACTATAATGTCTTTTCAGTGTGTTACTGAGGGACCAAATTACATGTATATGATGAAAAATTTACCATCTGCAACTAGCACATGAGGGCTGCACAGAGTATTATTTTGTAGCAAAGCTTATTTGCTAAGAGCTGAACAAGGCCTGAGGGAGAGATAACCACAACTACCATTTCCAAGTTGTTTTTGCATTATACATAAACATGATACCTAGACGTCTCTACAGTAAAATCTCAAACCAGTGTCAAAGCAGCTAATGTCTACTCATGTATTATTACTACTTTTCTTACCACTATTAAAGCTTTTCTGAGTGTATTTTTTTCCAGAGCAGTACCTGATGTGTTGAAACTGGGCAGAGTTTCAGAGATGAGCTTCATTTCTACTGTTCCCAGGAGAAACATAAGCAGCCATATGCTTGGCACAGGGTACAGGGATAGTGGCATGTGCCCATGGGTCTGTGTGGCTTTGGCACCAGCAATTCCAGTGAGTTTTGATGTTTGTTTCAGCATCCGTGCTGTTGGCTGGAAACCAGTACAATAATTCCCTGGTTTACAGTACAATCATAATCAAGAACTGAACTACTGTCTATGTACATACAGGTAAATCACATTTTTTTAAAAGATCGGGTCAAAACTGGGTTTTTAAGTAATCTGTACCTAATCAAATAGTCAAATGCTTTTAGAAAAGCAATGACATTTCATGGCACATCAGGAGCAGACAGGGTCCTGAGCGTTACCTGAGATCTAAACGGTGGCTGTTGTTAGACCAACAACCTTTCACACCCATGCCCAAAGCTTTATCTACCACCAGGCTACTCTCAGTTCATGTGATCTATTATTCATTCATTTCTAGAAACTGCTACATATAAAAAGCTGTCACATGGTCTTGATGCAAGATGCCAGTTTATTGGATGAAATCTGACAAACTGGAGAAAAAGAGTCAGAACTTGTATTAATCAAGTAGTCAAATATTAAACTATAGTTTTAGACAAAACAGGCCATGGTGCAGATAAGAACACGAGTCATTATATTCAGAGTCGAAACACAACAAACTCGGTTCGTCATAAAATAAATGGTAGAATAAAATATGCATTTCCAGTTATCTTAGTGAAATTCTGGTGATGAGAAGCGAGTAAGATCTTTATTCATACATCCTTGTTATGTACACATGTACAACAAATAATAATAACTAGTATAATAAACACTTCATTTAGACTTTGATATTAGTCAGCACAGATTATTACCTAAATGACCTGTTTTCAGTTTCTAATTAGCAGCACTTGAATTACAACATGAGCAGTTTATAGTTGTATGTTCACTGAGTTCATAACTTTATGTCATTAATAATCCAAGAAGTGAGGTTCTTATTCAATAATGAGATATAGATACAGTATGTGTGTACTATGAAATTCCTGAAAAAGTGTGTCTCAAATGCATTTTTCATTACTTTCAATCCTTGGATACAAGGTGTGAGTCCATTATTTAAAAGCTTCTGAAGAGTCCAGAGTACTATTGTGTTGTAAGAAATAAATGCATTATGGAGTCAATGCATTGTAAAAACAGCTCTAAATTGCACCACAGCAGGCCGGCTACAGGCTTCAAATGTCAGAGGCGTTGTTGTTGAAACCATCTGATGTACATGAGATGGCCTTAGAGAGGATGACATTTACGAAACTGAACTAAACCCTGGAGCCTTGAATCCAGAGGCACTAATTACCAACAAAATGGCTCACGGTAGGCACAGAGCTTTTGTTTTCATTTTATTCTCTGCAGTTATGTTAGGTGAGAGCACAAGACACCTTGGTCAGGTCACAAAAAATGATGTACATGCCACCAATCCATTGAGAATTAAATACAAATAATTATCTGAAGGATTCGTGTCTGTGAAACAAATCAGAAAAAGATGCTGGTAATCCATGGGCACTGAGGTATCAATTTAAGAGTGTAAAACAAAACTGACTCAATGCCACAACTGGTGCTCTGTGACCTTTATAGTAAACAAAATGTCAGAGACAACAAATTGTCCTAACCCAAAGTACTTTCGAACCACCCGTTAGGTGTGAACTAATAGGTAGGTAGGTAGGTAGGTAGGTGGGTGGCATGAAGGGAGGGAGGAAAAAAAGAAGGAAGGAAGTATGAATGGATGGATGGCTGGATCTATCTATCAATCCACTTTATTGATCCCACAGTACAGACAAAGAAGAACTAGTGATAATATATTATAAAACATATAGAAGTAAAAATAGGGAATATTATGTATATTGGGTATTAAAATATAAACAGTATGTAAACAGTGTATAAGTATTGCACATCATCATTGCACTTTCATTTCTTTTACACTGGTACAGTCTGATTATGATAAACCATTATGATAAACTAATATGATATCTATTGTAAGTTGTGCACTAATTCTTTTATTAGTTTTATTTACTTTTCCTCATTTTAAGTTTGTCTGCATATTATGTGCAGGTTAACACGCCTAAAACCTTGTAAACTGAACATTTGTGTATCTGACAGAGATTATTATCTAAAGCGGCTTGCAACTGAGGCAGCATACAATCTAAGAAACAGTGGCAGCTTAGTCGTGGTAGGGCTCAAACTTTTAACCTTTCAATCAATAAATGCTGAGCCACCACCACCCTTCTTTTTAAATTCAGTCTGACCTTTGTAATGCTGCTTAGATTTGTGTATAGTTCTGTCTGGCTAACCAAATGCCCTAGAAAAATGTCATTTAATGATTAATTTACTTGTAATTAAGGAGAAATGATTAAAAATGAATCCATGATTTGTCTTCAACCCAAAGAAAATTTGGCAGCATGGTGGCTAAGTGGGTAGCACAGTTACCTTACATTAAAACGGCCATGGGTTTCATGTCTCTGTGGGGCTTTCCAGATCTATTCTGTGTAATTCTATGTTCTCCATATGGCTCAGTTTTTGACACAGATTAATTAGAGACACTGAAATGGCTTATCTGTACCTAACCCCAAGATTGTTGACCATTGTAGTGTATGTTCCAAGCTCAAGTAAACAGGGAGGGTTATGTCAGGAAGGGCATTAAGCATAAAAAATGCTAAATCGATAATGCAGAACACGATCTGCTCAAGTGCAGCTACTGGGAGCAAGCAAACAAATAAAAAAAACACCCAAGGTAAATATGTATTACAGTAGCTGGTATATCTACCAGTGTGCTGTTCTTCAAGGTAATAATACAATACACTTAGAAAAGAATATCACACTGACTGCAATGCCAAGTTCACATTACATGACAGAATCTCTTGCACTCACATGGCTTTTCAGTTATTGGTACACTGTCTAATTGGTTGGTGGTGAGAGTTTTACACCAAACAATCTTCCAACAGGAGAAACCACAGATGAATCCCAAACGTTTTGTCATGAAAATGCATTTGATTATCCGTTTATTTATATATCACATCCAAAAATGCGAATCAACATTAAGCAAACGATCAAATAACGTTTGTGTGCCGATGTGCAGCTCAAAAGCAAGAGAGGTACTGAAAATGAACCTGAATTGTTTTGGGTATGTCACAGCAAGTATTATCTGTTAAAAGTTGGAGGTTAATTTAATAT
>JAOTRQ010000018.1:3007931-3023661 GCA_028565875.1 Hoplisoma paleatum | reverse complement strand
ATTCCCAAGAGAAGATGGTCCAGGGCTTTCTGTTTGTAGTTTGTAAGTTGTCTCTTTCCACGTCTGTGTGCATTTTCTTCTGGGTACTCCGGTTTCTTTCTCCACAGTCCAAAAACATGCAACTAGGTCAATTGGACATGCAGAAATGTACTAAATATACATATAAATGTTCTGTGTTTACTTAATATTGCAGCTCTAGGCCAATGCACAAACGTTGCACAGTGCACACCACTTCGTATGTAAATATTCCCTAAATCACCCCCTTTAATAATCCAGGATTTTTAGCGCTCGATGAGGAGATAGCTGAAGATCAGTCAGTTGCTCTGCTTACATGTTCCTTTGATAACATTTATGCCTCTATTCAAAGCAACTTACAATATGGTATACAGTCTATTGAGGGTTATGGTCTTTGCTCAAGGGCCCAACAGCAACAACCAGGTAGAGCTTGTGATTCCTAATCTAGTGCCGTAACCACAATGATACAGCAAAACTAGTTTATGGCTACTTGTATTTGTATTTTGTACTTTATCAATCTGTATCTGTTTGATATACTTAGTTCTTACTTTATCTGTCTATCTGTCGTTGCCTTGACTTCTATAAAGTTTAGTCTGTTAGCCTGTTTTTATTTAGCCTCTCTACAGCATTGTTAGTCTGTTTATCTTTACTGTGTTCCAAATTATTATGCAAAAAAGGGTTTAGGAGTGATAGGATATTTTGTTTGTTTGTCAGTTAAACTCATTGATGGGGATGTGTGTCAGGGCTCTTTATATCACTGAAAGCAATCGCAGACACCTGTGCTAATTAGTTTGGCAGGTGTGTCCAATTAAAGGCAAGCCTACTTAAGAAGGCTGTCCCACAGTCCCAGCCAAATGGGAAAGGAAAAGGATGTTTCGCCTGCGAGAAGCAACACATTGTGGAATGTTTAGGTCAAGGCGTGACTACAATCAACATTGCCAAGACACTTCATCGTCGCACAATTAAGAAGTATGTAGCTGATTCAGAGCAAAGAAACATTGAGGACTCTTTCCAACAGACAAATACATCAGGTTAAAAGAGCAGCTGCAAAAATGCCTTGTCATAGCAGCAGACAAGTTTTTAAAGCTGCTGGTGCCTCCAACGTGTCCCGAACAGCAAGATGCAGGCTCCTTCAGAGGTTTTCAGTTGTGCGCAAGCCATCCTGTAGACCTCCTCTATCCACTGCACACAAGCAGTAACTGCTCCAGTGGGCCAAACGATACATGAAGACTTGTTTTGGTTACCGATGAGTGCCGTGCAATGCTCGATGGTCCAGATGGATGCAGTGGAGGATGGCTGGTTGATGGACCCCCCATGAAAAAAAGTCTACGGCACCCACAAGAATATGGTGGAGTAATGTTTGGGGCTGGAAGCATGGGGAGAGAGATTGTTGGCCTCGTTAGGATCCTTGAATAATAATAATAATAATAATAATAATAATAATAATAATAATAATAATAACCAGCCATGGTTTAGGAAGATGAATCGTGCATTCCGCAGCCAGATAATTTTCAGGCATGTGAATGCACCGTCTCATGCTGCAAAGAACACATCTGCATCTCTGGCTGCTATAAGCATAAAAGGGGACAAACTTATGGTGTGGCCCCCATGCTCCTCTGACATCAACCCTATTGAACATGTAACATCATCAAAATCTATGTGAACTTATGTGTAGCCTTATGTGCAAATGTAACATCACCTAGAATAAAGTTCTGACTTGAAAACTGTTTGATTTCAGTTTGACATAACCTGCTAATGCTTATAATTTCACAAATGACCATTTTTTTGTCCTTTATAAAAATAAAAAGGTTAAACTTTGCTGTGCATAATAATTTAGAACATACATTTTCAGTGCATGTTGAGTTTTATTTTTTTTTAATATACTGACATTGGGAGTTTGTTTAAAAACCTTTCAATTGTTGATAACTGAAAATTTACAATTACTGCAGATCATATATATTATTTTGGAAAATCAGAGAAAATATTATTTGCAAAATTTGGAACACAGTGTAGTCTTATCTATTCGTTTGTTGAGCCTGTTAGCCATTTTAGTCTGTTTGGTGTATTTACCATGTTTAGTCTTTCTTAGCCTTAGCTTTGTTCAGTTAGTCTTGTATGTCCTATCACTTTAGAAGTTAGCTAATGTCCTGTGTGTTTAGTGTAGCATTTATTATTTGTAGCATTAGTATTGATCTTAGTGTTTGTCAGCACATGTCGTCTGCTTTGTCATGTCTTTTATTATTACAATAATAAATGGAACTACCTATATGCGTGTGTGCCTATGTGTTTTGTCATCGCCCGTAGCATTACACAAACACTTACAAACGGAAGGTAATGTGCAGATAATTTATTTTAAAACTGTAATTATAATTTGAACGGTGTTTTTATGTGTCAAAAACAACCCCATTTGTAAACTTTAATTCAATTTTTATGTTTGTACATGTGTGTACCGGGACCATAGAAAACATTAAGAGACTTTCTATAAACCCTCAGGGTCAAAATATAACTTACAACACCACTCTCAGAACTAACCAATATTGAATTACAATATACAATTCTTTTATTTTTATGGTGAGAAAGCACAGCAAAAGATTCTGCACAGCAAAACAATATTTGATTCTCATTTATATACGATGGTATGTGTCACTAGATGTTTTCTTTCTCCCCTCTAACTATCCACCAGAAAATGAATTTTTTGAATTGCCTCTAGTTGTGGATGAGTGGGTCAGTGATTAATTGAGTCAGTAGTTGAGTAAGTCCTTTCCAGTGTGTGCTCCTGCCTTGTGCATCTAGGCGTCGTTTGGCCAAGTGCAATTCTGACCGGCATGAAGCCGCTAGCGGAAATGAATGATGAATACAGAAATAATACGATGTTTTTGTTCAGAAGCTTGGATCAATATTTTGTTAAAAAAACCTGTAGGCAGTGTGGTTCATTGTGGTGTGTGTGCTTACATGTGTCGCTTTGCGGAGGCGTATGCATTTATCGACAGGGAGCTATACTTCTGTCGTGAATGAATGCCAGGCAGTAGCATCCAGATGGCAGACGAGCAATTTTCATTACTTGTATTGTTGAGCTCCACTTAAGTCATGAATCTCGTCTAAAAAAAATCAATAAGATTCCCATCCTAGGAGCCCGAGACACAATTTCTGCCAGAGATGTAATAGATATAAAAGTCTATTCAGATCATTTCAAAAAACACTGATGATCTATTGCTTTAGGCATAAAACAGGCAAAGATCTGCAGCAAAGTTTTAGATGCTGATACTGAAATGAAGGAAGGAAGTACATTTTTTTTAATTGTTGGATAATTACTTGAACGATACACCACCCATATTAAGTAAGTGTGGTGGGATTATAAGTTTTGATAAAAGACCAACAGTGATGATGTGCCATTTAAGTTTTTTCATGCGTGATATAAAAGGTTTAGGAAAGAAGCTAACCTTTGATTTTATCATAGCTCAAATTTGATTTTCACGTGGCTACAATCATAATTAAACAGCTGCCAACTGTTCTGCTAAATTGTTATTGCTGATCAAAAGTCACAATACTTTGAATAGAATACATTGAAAAGAACATCACTTTTTTGTTTAAATTACATTTTACAGTTACCCAGATAGCATATAGATATTCAGTTGAAGTCATACCTAGGTCAGAGTGATAGCATCTATGCATCAGGGTATAGCTTGTTGTACATAGGCTGATCCATATATGAATTTGCCTCATTAAGGTAAAAGATGCAACACACATGCATATGTCAGATGGAGGCGTGTGTCCTGGGTTCAATTAGCTGTAATTCGATCAGTCGCTATCCTGTGTAATTTGTGTTATCTCCATGAGTCTGTAAAAGATTCTGAGAACTCTGGTTTTCTTCCACATTCTAAAGACACCCAGTTAGAATAACTGGAGATAAAACAATTTTGGTAGAGGATGGCACACCAGTCAAGAAGGCGGATACATTCCCTAAGGACCTTGACTACGCTTCAGCTTCAATTTGGTTTTTGAAGAAAACAAGTCTCTCAGAGGATATCGGCCAGCTAAAGAAACAAGACGCTTGCTTGGGAGTAGGCCGTTTGGCATTCGCCGATTGGCTGGCTCAGTGATGTAAATTCAGCTTTTACAAGATATGAAGGCCAGAAGGCTTCGGAATAGTTTTAGAGTTACTGAAATGCATTAAGCATAGTGCCATGTTCTGTCCTGATCTGATTGTAGTTTAATGTTTAATTACAAAAGCTAGGGTGTATGTCTGCCATGCTTCCAAGTACATTCTTAAAAGGTGTAGAATAAAACAAACCTCAATAAATTACAGTATATTTAATTTCAATATAAATATCACTGCTCTAAAATTACCAAATAAACAAAAATGTTTGTATGTTAACATAACAAATCTTGATTTTATCATTGTGATTGGATGTTTCTTGAAATGTAGATTTTAAACCCCTTCTCCTTTTTAGTTAAAGGGAAATATTGAAAATTGTGACTAATTTCTTTAACTTGAGTGAATAACGTCTATGTTGAATATGAGCCCCAATAATGAACCAGGTAGAAGAAAGTGTGTATCATTGATGGCAGACAAAGACAAAGAACAATGATTAGGGTGTGGCTCTCCACGTGCAATACTGATCTCTCTATGAACACACCATGTTTAGGTGAAAAAACCTATTGGCTTGAAATTATATTGGTTATGACTGTAACTCTTTGGTTAGAGTAGAACTCAAGGTCTATATAAATAAAGAATGTCATGATGTGTTTGGATGAAATGCATCTTGGGTGTCAAGGCTTTTGCAGAGTTGCTAAAGATTGACCCTCGTTCGACTCCTAGTTGGTTGACACCTGTACACAAGGAGATTGTTGTTGATGTGGTGTCTTTGATTGTGGTCAGAATTGAGGTCTATACCAGCATAACCTGTAACCACTTGTTGGCCAAGAATATAGTCCAATTCTGGCTGGGGTCTGCATGGGTGTTGAAAAAAACACCCACTGCCAACACCATAAAATCCCATGCTTGCTTTTAGTTCCTTATTATTTTTTATTAGATTCCAGATCTGTACAGACATTGTCTTGCGTCTTTTGCACTTCTTCCAAATGTAGGGTCGTAGGCATTGATCAGGCAGATGTTGAGTGCTGATCAGTTCATTCACTGACATATATGAAGCATATGATGTGGTCTACTAGTTTTGGTCAGTGAATCCTAGGCCACTGTGTGATGCCCCCTACCTTCCATGAGGATCTTTGTGCATCCCAATAGTAAAGTCTGTTCCAACTTTCATTTTTGTTTCTTGTATGCACAGGAAATCTACATCAATCTTTTCACAGTCTGTGGCGGGCCAAGAGTGTATCCTTTTACCACCCTCCAGGGTGGATGTCAGACAACATAACTGACAACATTAAGCTTAATAACTAGGTCATTATTCACGGGATAGACTTTGTGGAGAAAGTTTCAATCCCCATTTAATTTTTTATGGAACATCAACACAATTAATAACTTTATATTAAGCTTGTTGGGAAGAAGTCTAGCATATTAAATTCGATTTCGTTGGTTTGCTAGTGTTGTTTTGGACTAAGTAACATTACACAGTCAATAGAATGGCAGTCAGCTATTAATTGGCTCCATGAGAAGAGACTAGTCATGCAACAAAAGACAAGGGAGAAAATAAAAGCAGAAAAATGTATATTTTTTTCATAAGAGAAGAAAATCTTCAATCCCACCTGTGTTGACTAAGATTAAATATAACCTAGACTAATACAAAACAAATCAAGAGACATAAAAATCATGAACGATATACAACATAAAATCATAACCAAATCAAATCATCAAATCAAAGTTTATTTGTCACGTACATAGTTATACACAGTACAACCGTCAGTGAAATGCTTTATTGGGTGTTGGCTTGACACTCCAAACAATGGTATACCATGTGCTCCTAGAAAGCAACATGGCACATAAACAATCTTCGAGCACAAAAAGCTTGGTTTGTAACACAATAATGACTAACAAACATTATTATAACATTATACAAATTAATTAATGAACAACTACACAGTAAAAACAGATAAAGGTACTATGGCGACTATAACAGAAAATGCTTTAAAATCAAAAATAATTTTATTCATTACCCTTCAAAGAGATATCCATTAATATAATCTTCAAAGCTTAAGTGAAGATTTAAAAATACTTCGTGGTAGCTTCACTCATTATTCGCTCTTTCTTATTAATTTAAATATATATTTGTTACAGTCATGAGTCAAAATGTCTCATAATTAACTAAAATCTACTCATTTATGGTATTAATAGGTTAAAAGAGAGACAATTTTCCACATTTATCACTCTTGTTAAAACCTTATCCTTACAAAAAAACTGTGAGCCAAGCATTTCGTCTTTGAGAGGGAAGCCATGATCTAAAAAAGGCAACTTTGTTTAATTAAATTCTGCTTGCCAGTCTGCCTTATCTCCCTGTTGAGAGAAATCACCACAGACCTTTTCAGTACATTAAACAGATATTAAAATGATAGCCCTCGTCTACGGACCAGACAGACAGAATGTGCTTGTTCTTTTCTTTTTCATTAGGTGTGTAGGCGTCTCACTGCCATATCTGTGCTTTTTAGTTCATGAAGTCCTTTTATAAGATGGAGACTTGGTAGCATTTTCAAAGCACAGACATGTCATATGTTTCATACTAAAGACCCAAGAATCATTCTATTGTTTGTTAGGTAGTCGGCCCGACCTTTCTCGGTAGAGGTCGGGACGGTTGGGCGTGGCCGCAGGGGGTCTGGTCGCGTTACGTCACGCGTTTAGCGTGGAATTGGCATCAGCTGTCTGACGGGATTTAAGGTGTTCGTCCAGTGGCGCGCACCGCGGCAGCGTTCTATTGGATCACGTAATCTCAGTTTCGTTTCCTACTCATTCAAGCTCTCAGCAAGACTCACCTACTTCCACGGTTCGGGTATTTATTTCCACGTGCGAGTGTGTTAGCGGACACCGGTACTCCTGGGACTGATCAGCTGGTCGAGGGAGAATACCTGCCGAAAGGTAGGAGGTATTAGGTGCTTTGCATCAGGGACAGAGCGTGAGCTAGTGAGGTCTTCAGCCCTCGAGCTGGTTTTGCTTTCTATGGTGAGTTTGCCTGCATTCTGCGCTTTCGTATCGGGCATCTTGTTTTATCCTTCCTCGTGTGCCCGACGGGTCCACTCAGTTTTTTTACATCGATCGGAAGATCGCATTGTTAATGTTTTACCCGTTTCAGCATCCACCCAAGGGGGTGGAGCGATCGAGTGTTTCGTTCGCCTTTTGATGACTGCTTAGTTTGTGCCTGCTCTTATTGTGTTTTTTCCCAGGCACAGACAGTGGCGCGCTACATAAGCGACGAGCTACTGACCTGCGGACCCGGGTTCGAATCCTGGCCAACCAGCCGCTGTCAGTCACGTGATCGGATAGTGCCTAGTGATCATGGTTGTTTATTTATTGCTCCTTTTGTTGGGCACAAATAAAGGAAAAGCTAAATTAAAAAATAAATGGCTTAGTGTGTATCCGCATCTTGGGATCCTGTGTTTTTACTATTATTTTTTTCCCTACACCTTAGTTCTAGATTGTAACACTTCTGCTGTTGTTCCATGCTCTTTTGTAATGTCCTGGATGAGTCATTAATGTTTTTGTTGACACTTTGGTAGGTTGGCCATTCCTGAGAAAATTCACTACTGTTTCAAGTATTTTCAATAAGTTGGTAATAACTCAAATCTTTATAAAATGTACTCTATTTTGGCTTATCAGGTAAAACCTCAAGAACAAAAAAGTACATTTCAGTGTTTTTATTTACTTCTTCAGTATATGTGACCTCTGTGTCCATCTTTTGGACCTTGTGTATATATAGCGCTAAATTGACTGCAGCCTTTTAAAAATGGAACAGTGGTCCCTTGTCTATGTCAAGAATAGCTTTGACCTTAAGCTACAAAGAAATCCAGGAACCACTAGGAAACAATTCTGCCCTGAATTAAAGGCTGATGAACTATGTTTTATATTCATATTATGAACTTAATCAGGATATGACTGAGGACTGAGAACGGAATCCAGGGTACATTAAATATACACATGCATCACACATGCATTAAATTTTATAATAAAAAAACATTCTTATGGATACAGTAAAATTACCACATGTTTACGAAACCCTTCTTGTAACCCTTTGCACTAATTTATCCATATTATTTTGACTCTATGAATTTTTATCTAACACTGATCCTAAATTTAGAAGTCAGATTTTTATTTGACTAATTAACGATCCTACCCTGATAGGTTTCACTAAAAGTTCATTGAGTACAATGTAGTGTAAGCAATGCTTTAATTTACTGAACAGCATTCTGAAACGATTCTGCTGAGGCGTCCAACTGTTGGAAAAGTTTCTCTAAACTACATTTGAAGCACCATCATAGGGCGTCAATACAGTAAATCAGACAGTGATGCTACATTTTAAACAAGCATTGATTAGAGCTTTATTATGTAAATTGTGGAATGTATGTGTGAGGGTAAGAGTGATGGAAGTGGATGAAAGTGGTAAAGTGATGGAAAGAATAATTCTTTATGGCTTGTGTGTCCTTGTGCATGTCTGTGCACCCTCCTAGGGAGAAAATGTGGGTGGCAAAAAAACACACTGTGCCAGTCTATGCAAGTATGCATGTGTGAGTGAAAAAGAAAAAGTGAGAATTTTTGTGTTTGTGAGAATTTCTTCATCCTGCTAATATTGGCCGTTCATGTGCACACATCTGAACTATGGGAATATGTATGTGAAGGTCAGAGCTCCATTCTGAAGGACACTGGTGATGCAGTGAAGTCCCTGTGGATCCGAGGAGCATGTTTAGAGCAGCGGGAGAAGCTCAAGGACTTAGTGTTCCATGTCCTCCATCTGTCATTTAGTGGCACCTGCTCTAAGAGCAGAGCCCAGCCTCACCCTTCCCCTCATATGGAGGTATTAACTACCCTCCCTGTACAAAAATACACCACGCAGTTTACAGTTTACCCTTTCCCAATTTGTTTGCTTCAGATACTGCACATTTAATTAAAAAATCTAAGAGAAACACAACACTGTTTTCAAATACAGTTTGGTGTCAATCCAGGTCAAAACAATGGGTTTGAGCCATTAAGGGTTAAGCATTTTGTTCAAAGGCCCAACATGGGATTGGTTAGGATTGAACTGATAAATTGCTTGTCCACTGAGCTACTACTACAGAAATTACTTACTAATTCACAGCAAAAAGGAACCTAGAGTAACATAGCCATGTTCTGCAAGTTTACAGGAGGATTGAGGAATCCAAGGTGCACTAAAGATCCACTTGAGTGTGCAGGTATTTTTAAACTTTATTACATTTAATCGACCTGTCTGTTTCCGTTGAAAGAGCTGAAGGTTTGGTGAAAAGTCAAAATAAAAAGTTAATTGCAGATCTATTTTGGCTGCAATATGGAGATGAACATAGTATTACGACGGTGGCTATAATATTATATGTGGTCAGTGTCTATATGTATACGAGAATGCCTTGATGAAGCAACGAAGCAGCTTACGAGAAAATTGGTAATGCAAAAATGGAAAGGGCCACTGTCATAGATAATAAGATTTTATTTGCTGTTAACCAGCCAGGTCTCAAAATGCAAGTAATGTGATTATAGAAGCCTAGCGTAATTACATTTGGGTCTGGAATAGAGAGACCTCTCAGTGTAGAAAAGACAGATCCGTTAGTTCAGAATACAATTACATTTTTGATTTCTGTCTACCAGTTTGCTGCATCTTTACCACAGCTTATACAACCGTTAATTACGGTGGGATGTGAAGCACCTGGTGTCAACTTGTCTGTAATTAATTTTTTTACGTTTTTCATGAATTTTTGACCCTCAGTACTTGGAATTGTAAAAGCTAAAATATGATTGAAGGTCTTCTGAAAAAAGAGTCATTAATAAATAAAGAACAGAACTCAAATATTCAGTCTGCACAATTTTGCAGACATGCCAAGCGGACAAAGTGGGGAAAATCAAAACTGACCACCACAATAACTTCATGTGCATACAAACAAGAATGAATATAGCATATTTCCATGCATGCAGCATTCACTTAGTCTTTAAGAATTGGCTATATTTAAGGTATTGCACCAAAAAGGGGATTTCTTAGTTGCAAGGAAAATCTCTCACTCACAAGATTTCCCCGAAGCACATCTCAATGAAGAGACAAAAAAGGGACTACCTGTGGAACCTTTTCCAAGAAGTATTTTTCTGAAAGTACAGTTGTAGCCTAAAGGGTAGTGATGTCGTTTTTGAAAGTAAGTTGACAGCTAATATCTCAGCTTTGTCACAGTTGGGTACTTGGTACCTTAACTTAGTTTGCCATAAGTCTCTGACCCCAAATAATTGGAATGCACTATACACTATATACAGATATATACCAGATGGTGATTTCGCCAAGACTGTCAAATGTTAAAATCATGATGATCAATTATTAAATATGTACAGTTGTGTTAACATTTCATTGACTACAAATACATTAAGAAGAAGGGTTAATACAGAATCAGCTATTTATCATAACTCGACTCTATTCTACTAACTTCTCCTACATTCCTGTAGTACTGATGCACGGATGACACTTTTTACTGGGATGCTTTATAATGCAAACAAACTTAGCTTCCCTCCTTGAAAGACCAGCTACATTTTCTCTTACACATTCTCTTCTATCATATTCTGCCATATAAACTGTGGAAAAAAAACCTATGTTTTAGAATTATAGGACTAAAACTTTTACAATGTCCAGATGTCTATGTAAGATTCCTTTGTAAAATAATTTACAAATATGGGTTTCTATGTGTGTGTATGTTACTTTGTGATGGATCGGCCCACTGTATAAACTATTTTCATGTCCTGCAATTAAGCTAGCACCAGATCAAAATGAGAGAACTAAAAGAAAAGAACTAAATAAAACATTCTCTCACTGCAAATATCCACAAGAGAAAACTACGGCTGTTTTTTTACGTGTGAAATAATGAGCCATTTGCTAAAATTGCTCAGATTCACAAAGAGTGAAAAACACATTTCTGTGTGCTCGTTTCAGTTTTATTGATGTGCTTGCTGAATGGTGCCTTTTTAGAATTCTTCTGCTTTGAACAGCATTGACAAAACAACTAAATAACAGCCCCATAAGGTCTTTGGTTCAGTGTTTCTACTGACAGTGGTTTTCAAAAAATATATATTCTTATCCTAAGAAAACATTTTGGATACACAACAATGCATGTGAAGTCACTGGAGATAGGCATTTATATCAGTCAGAATGAAGTCGTCTCTTTGAATATTTTTATGTGACAGTAAAACTGCCAAAGGACAAAGAACGTCAGAATAAATAATAGAAAGAAACTTGATACTTTGTAAATATTCAGACAAGTCTCATTCAATTTGCATAACGTTTGCATCCTATTTTCTCTCTATTATCTAGCCACCTGTTACTTGGCAGATCATTCAACAATGGTCAAGCCATCCAATAAAGCCACACAGTAATCTCTCAGCAACACATATCTAGACTAATAAATTTCCTAGTTCATTAAGTACTAAAATATATTATGTCACATTCTATATACTCTATCTATCCCCCTATTGGAGTACTTATTGATGTCTGATGCTGGATACTTGGCCTCGACTTGTTCCTTTACAACCAGCGTATCGACACCCATCTTGACGCCATTTCCGGAATTGCACTATGATGCTGTATAAGGCTGTGTGCATCTACAGGACAAATCAGTAACTCAAATAAACCTGGTTGCATGTCTTTGGACTTTAAAAAGAATCCCAGGACACCCAATGGAATCAATGTGGACCATAGGAAAACATACAAATTTCACACAGAAGGGCACCTAACTGTTCACCTGGGGTTCAATTTTGGTAAATTTTACAGACATTAGATTATCAATGGTTATTGTCTATATGCCATATGATGTTGGGGCTGTGGAAAAAAATGGAGCACATGGAGGTATCACATAATTATACAGGGAGAACATCCCAAACGGCATTGAGAAATAATCTGACTGAGAATGACACCCAGAACCTACTTGCTGTAAAGTGGCACTGACCAACAAAGATGTATTATTAATAAAAATATGATTTGGATTATTTCTTTGCCTTGATTATTGATATGACATATGCAGATTCAGACACTGGGCACAAAATAATTTTAAGTTGCCCTAATACATTGTCAATACACTAATACACTTAGCAATTAGACTTGATTACAAATTGCATAGTCTGTGGTTGAATTCTGCTAATGGTTAACCAATGTTGTGTGTGCCTTGTGATCTGGAACAGTATGTCGGGGTGATAAAAGAAATACAAATAAAAGTAAAACATGATTTGCAATGGTTGGTTGGACAAATGGGTTGGACTCTCAAGGTTTCTTCCTGTAATTTTTAGGGAGTTTTTCCTTGCCACAGTTGCCCTCGGCTTGCTCGACAGGGGTTTCTGTTCGTCCTGCATTTTGTAAAGTTGCTTTGAGACAATATCTATTGGAAAAAGTGCTATAGAAATAAAGTTGACTTGACTTGACAGCGTTCTTTAATGCCCTCTGTATCAGTAGAATCCATGATAATGGAATCCATGTTGTAATAAAAACACACAAAACACATTTCCCCCCATACATTTAAGATTTAGTTGATTTAGTGCCATTTATTTTTGATAAAAAAGCTTTGAATTAGTTGTTTATATGTGTCATTTATTCTGCTTTAGCGTTTGTATGTTTTACAGTTTTGTAAAGCTTAACATTTTAGATTCTAATGATCAGACACATACACATTTCTTTATACTGATATCTGATATCTATTTCCTTATACTGATTTACAAAAAAAACATTATTGATTCCATTAGTTAAAATATAAATTGTGAATCTGGGGTAAATTTAGTGTCAAGCAGAAATGCATACCCAAGATTTGTACCTTCAAGCATTATTCCTGAGGATACCCTCCTAAATCTAATGTAAGTAGGCAACCATATCTTAATCAAAACATTTATTATCAGTGAAAAAAAAACATCAAAGAAGTTTCTTTATGTAACTGTTGGATTTTTACTCTGTTTCCATCTGATGAAGGTTAAACCAGCACACTTTAGATGAGGTTTTTCCTCTGAACTTGAACACATCACTGAAAAATATCACAACACAGTTGGTACTGCACTGAACTCTACATCTTTATAAGTGTGATATTTAAACCCAATTTGCACCGTGGCCATAGGGTGCGGTTCTTCTTGATTTTTTGTATCTTTTTCTGTAATTGTAATACATTTAATAGTCTCTACACCTAACTCTCAAGTGCAGCAGCAAGATAACAAGAGTCTGAGTCACTAGGATAAAGTGCATTGTAGTGCCGGTTCCAGGCCTGGATAAATAAGAGAGCTGCGCCAGGAACGACATCTGATGTAAAATCATGCCAAATCACTAACGCAGATTGTGAACTGTTACGATGATGAGAGCAGCCTTCTATAATCTTTTTTATTGTTCTTTTTATGCTTCTGGTGAGATGGTGCATTATGTTGGCTTTGTAGCAACTTTCTGCACAATTATAATACAATTAAACCTAATGTAATCTAATGCCCATAGTTTAAAACTGGTCATCGAATAAGCTGGTCAGGCATTTGAACAGCTACACGTTGTAGTCCAACCAACCTTGTCTGTCAAAACAGAAATCCAAGCAGTTTATTCTCTGGTGATGCTGACTCACCACATCTCTATTTTGGCAATCTCTATTTCTGCTCTTAAAATAATGCCTGATTGCTTCCGTGGTGATTTCCAGGACATTTCAATCAAACACACAGTCAATTTAATTACACATACATGTAAAACTAACAACATTATTCAAATAAGGCTCACCATTGTTTAGCTCTACCTTTTGCTAGAAAATGAAAATTTTGTTTTACTCCACTTGATCACACAATCAGTGAAAACCCATTTCTGGGAAATCCCTTTCTCAGCGTGATGGTAAAAAGGAAGTCCACCCAGGGTCAGTTCTGCATTTATGTTCATATTTAATTTGGCATGCAGTACAGGGTTGTGTCTCCCTGGTGGTTATACTTGTGCATATTCTCTCACCGAAATGCAGTCGGTGACTCATATTTTAAATGCATCTGTCACAGTCAGTCCGCTCCTTCTACAGAAGAATGAAAAATCACCACCAGCCTCGGAGAATTTTACTTAAGGCCAGGAACAACGTGATCCTTTAAATTTTTTTACATGTTCAGTAGCAAGTACAATTCAAGAAAGATGTATGCATTAAAGTGGACATATTATGCCTAATTCACTTTTGGTGTGTTTTCGTATTTCCAGGAGGATCTCTCCTATAAATACTCCAAGTTTGAATAAAATCCATTCATCCATTTTCTGTAAATTCTTTTAAAATAGTTTCGTGTAAGGAAAAAACAGCCATTTAGACTTCCGTAATTACTTAATAAATAAACCTGTTACCTAAAAAATAAATTATTTACATATTATTCTCCCTGGTACCACCAATCACAGAGTCCTACCCACTGTATTACTAGTTTTGTTCTGCTGGCTATTCCATGTCCAGTCATCCCAAGCCTGGATAATTAAGAGAGCTGCGCCAGGAAAAGCATCTCATGTAAGATCATACCAAATCACTAATGCAGACTGTGAACCATTATGGTGATTATATAATCTTTTATATTGTTCTTTTTACGCTTTTGGTTAGATAGTGTATTGTGTTGACTATGTAGCTACCTTCTGCACAACTATAATACAAAATGTAATCTAATCTAATGTCCATAGTTTAATCTGGACATCTAACATCTTACAGCAGATTGTTTTGAGAACTTTGAATAGTGCACAGCAGGATCATACTACACTGGAGAGATCACTGTATCTACTGTTCATGACAAGTAAACAGATGTGGGAGATACAGCAAAAGCTAACACTGCTAACACTATTTTTATCCATTCCAAAATGCAAATGCAGTCAATCAATCATTTTATATCTTGATAATTCCTAATTCCTAAGTAATTTATTTTGAGCTCATTATCATAAAAGAAACAAAGCTCAATTGGAAAACTGGACACATTAAACTAGTAATACCTCTTTATGTGGTAGTAAATTTGTGAGAACTTCATGAACATGTTTTGTAAAACACATAGGTTTGTTGCATCTTGTTTAAAACGAGGCAATGCTTTGAACAAAATACAACTTAGCTTTTTTCCATTTTCATGTGATTTCAATAAAAACCTAATTGAACCTCACAGCTCCGAGGAATGGCCATGATTCAGCGATGACTCAATTTAGTTGTAGGTGAGACTCCCAGGGAATCGGGGGCTTACTGGATCACCGAGTAATTCCCCGCAAGACAGCACCTCGAATAGTCTGTTCACCTGCACTTTACAGTCTAAATGAAGCACTGTCTTTCACTGTCTGGAAAATGCAGCTTTACTGCTGGCCCAGTCTGGCCATCCCAGGTATACAACATAATTTCTGAGTTGTAATTATCTTAGAAAGACTGTGCTGCCAAAAAAGTAGCTAATTTTCTAACCCTAACCTTAATCCTGGCATGGTTAAATAATGTGAATTTCTTCCCAAATGACACATTAACCATCTTTATATGCATTTAGATGTGGAATGTACACTGCTCAAAAAAATTAAGGGAACACTTAAACAACACAATATAACTCCAAGTAAATCAAATTTCTGTGAAATCAAACTGTCCACTTAGG
>JAOTRQ010000018.1:2901523-2916371 GCA_028565875.1 Hoplisoma paleatum | reverse complement strand
ACACACACACACACACACACACACACACACACACACACACACACACACACACACACACACACACACACAGAGGAATAGATAATTATTAGTTAGTAAATTATTAGTAAATGAACAAATGCCACATGTATTATCTCTGGTTCATAATGTTTGCAACCCTTTTGTTATCAGTTATTATTATTATTATTATTATTATTATTATTATTATTATTATTATATTTTTAGTAAGTAGCTTTTAGTTTGATAGCTTTCAGTTGCTCAGACCCAAATGTCTGGAATTGTTTTCCTATTGACATTCACACCGGTGATTTTATTTTTCCAGCTTGAAAACATTCCTTGAACCATTAAAAAATATATAATATGATATTATTATCATATTTATTATTAGAAGTAGTTATAGTAGTATACTTTTTTCAGAACAGTGTTTCTCACTATAATGAGAGGTCACTTCTATGGTTTCTTACTTAAATCCTAATCTCATCAGGCATAAATTATCTGGGATCATCCACCCCTATGCCACTGTGTTGGCCTTGAGTACGTCCCACAGATAACTGTCTTAATTACAGATCTTTGATGTGATAGAACACAACCCTGTTGAGATTGATTACTCTTTGAGCTAAGTTGTCTACCAATTACTTAGACAATTAGCCAACTAATTAAAATACTTATCCAGTTCATTTAAAAGGAAAAGGCAAAGCATGCTAAGAGATATTCCCCTGACAGATGAGCTGGTAGAATCTCAGAAGCTCTCACTTTCTCTCTCTTACTTGTTTGCTATGGATTTGTAGGTGCACTAAAACAAAGGGCTGGATGTTAGATTGTGTGTACCAGAGAATGATTACAAAAATCATATATACACACTAATAAGCATACAAATATAATACATGACATATGAAGAAACAATGATCAGTTGACATAGGGTTATTATATTAATCATCAAATTATCCTGATTAGATATTATTAAACTTCATTGTTATTACACATTCACAAGTACAGCACAACAAAATGTAGTGACTGTAATTATTATAGATATACACCGACCATGCATAACATTATGACCACTCACAGGTGACACAACAGGAGTATTGATGAAAAGATGTCAATCACCAGTTTCGTCCCACAGCGGAGATATAAAACTGTCCTCTAGATACACATAATTCCCGTAGCAATACGGGTTGGAGACAGATCTGGCAACCTACTCTGTTCAAACACTTGCTTAGAAACTCTGCTGATCAGTTGCAGTCCACAGAGCACCCAGTCGTATGATACGACTGGAAACTAGTTAAAAAAAGGTATTTGATTTATTTATATTTTAATTCAGTACATGCAACAAACAATTCAATAATTTATGCTACAGCATGTCTACGTTTGGAATAAAGGCTAATGAAGCATCCTTTATACAACCATCATGTCTAAAATAGCTATGCTATCTGTAAAACAGCATCTTCAATATACTCTATATTCTCCGTATACTTTTTCAGATAAAAGAGAATTATTTTTTATGATATTCTACACAGCACACTAAATGCCCAGAGAAACAGAAACACATTTGAGAATGTTTGCTGAATAAGACATTAAGTAAATGTGATGCATTAATATCCACCATTTTTGTCTGTGTAGTCTGTATAGGTCTATAAAAAGAAAAAAACACTGTTTGCTAGCGAACACTGTTGCACTCAGAGCAGCACCACAGATGTAGGTTTCTAGGTGAAAAGGTTAAATGAAGATGATCATCAGAAAACTATAACGTTTTCTTCCTCTGTCTGCTTCTGGATGTGGAGTGGCACTGCACACTATTATACTGCACTAACTAAATGTAAACACATTTTAATTTCCCAGCAGCAACAGGTAACCATTAAGGCTTTATAAAGAACCTTACTCACCCATGAGAAAAAGTAACTGAACACTATTGTAAAAAAAGTTAATGGCTATTGTGCCTATTATTGAAAAGCTTCATGGAGTCAAAGCAGTCAAACTGTCATTAGTCTTTGACACAGTGATATCACAACATTCTGTCTACTCACTCAAACCGTGAACTAACTGGATCAGCATGGCAACAGATTATTTATTACCTTGATTGTTTCTCTTGCTAAGTGTCATAGAGGGGATCTATATCAGCATACCTGCAAAACAATTCAGAATGGATGTCAGCAAAGAGATGCTACTTTTTTCCCATTCCTTCAGTCTTCAACCAAACACCTGGTCTTCTTTCTTGATGACTTCTTAATCAGCTGACCTTCTCTCCTTACATAGTTAATATGACAAGATCAGGCCTCTGAACCTCTGTTACAAACATGCAGAAGATTAGGCCATTGAAGCCACTGAGATTCTTGTTCAGTCTCTTGTAATCTCACTTCTGGATGACTGCAACAACTTTCTGGCAAGCGCTCTTATGTTTACTGCTAAAATTTTGCAGCTTTTTTTAAAATGCAGACGTCAGTCTGGTGTTTTCCCAATATAAATACTGTCCCATCACCCTTCAGATGCCTTCTATTTCCAGGTTTCCTATTGCTGCTCACATTCAGATTAAACACTTGATTAGACTTTGTTTCAAAGCAGCTTTACAAAATACAGGACGAACAGAAACCTCCTGCTGAGCAAGCCGAGGGCGACTGTGGCAAGGAAAAACTCCCTGAAAAAAATGACAGGAAGAAACCTTGAGAGGAACCAGGCTCAACAGGGCCCATCATTCTTGCATAGCCCTTGTATGCAGCAATATTGGCACTGCAGTCTCGACTGCAAAGGAAGCCAAATAGACCAGCACCAGTATATTCAATGGTTAATCAAACCCCAAGCTGTAGAACGGAACCGCCAAGCCACTAGTCTTCTGTAATTCACTCTGTATAAGAGTGTCAGCTAAACAGCAATAATAATACAATGAAATACATTTTTAGATAATACATTTTGTTGTTGTTTATTTCAAATTGTTGCTTCTACTGCTGTGTAAATGGCTGTAAATTGTACTTATAAATCTGGCTAGCAACAAAGAAAATATGGTACTTTTTTTAAACAGTGATTAAATGTAAGTATGAAATCCCTAAACCCTTGGATCTGTGTCCCACACCAATTCTAACTGCTGTACCACTGGGCTACGATAGTTTAAAAACACAGCATATAAAACAGACTCTTATATTCATTAGTTTACCATAAAATGCATAGGTTAAATATATAGTTTTGTGAAGCCTAAATATGTAGAAGCCTAGATGAAACATGCCCAAGGCACAGATATTGATATGTATGTGTGCATAAATACCTTCCTGCCTTCTCTGTACCCCCTGAAGCTTATTTTTCAACAAGTCAAAGATAGATATTTCAAATGCAATAAATACATTAACTCTGTTTTTCTTCCTCAAACGATATGTGACACTAAATGTTCATTAGCCTGGCCCACTCTCTTTTGTGTGTTTTTTTATGAACAGTGGACAGGCTGTCAGGCTTTGGGGGGAAATAGTGCCGGCATGTCTGATTAAAGTTGCCAGGTCAGGTTGGATCGAAAGGCCCCCACTGATTTGAGAGGGTACGAACTCGAAGCGATCCGAACTCTTCAGCTTCATCCCCCTAATCACAGGCTATATAAAACAATCTAAGCACCACTTAACCTGAGCAGGAGCCCTGTTATGGCTCAGCCAGCCCTGTCTTCATTAATCAATCTGCCTCCTTGTCTAGTGAACGGAGATGCAAATACATGGTAATGCTCCTCCATCCTCTGTCTACCCTCTGTCTCCTTGCTATCCTCTGTCTTGTCTACTGTCTCTTTAAGTCAAGTCAGACTTACCATGCAAAAAAACTGAATTGAATAGAATATAGAATAGAAGCTCAAAATATTATTGTACTGTACTATAACAAAATGGTCAGTAACAACGTAAATATATGTGTCAATTTCTGTTTTGTTAACTGGGCTTAACTGTAAAAAGATATGTATACAATATTCACCATCAAAATATTACTTTAATACTGCTCTAGCTTCAGCAATAAAAAATGCACAGAGTGAAAGGTTTGGTTTATGAGAGTAGTGTATTCACTTTGCAAATGTCTTAATGTTAACTTTAATAAACAGCTGTCAAGTGCCCTGTTAAGCACGCTGTAAAACAATCTTCCCTTCCATTCAGTTTTGATCCCACATTATAAAAATGACAATAAATTTGTTTATCTGTAGAGCTATTACATCAGAATGTGGTGCAGTCAATAATCTGTATCTTAGTAAACGCATTTGGAAATGTTTACACTGTTTTAGAATCAACGGAAGGTTTCTTAACAAGGTGGAAGTGCAGTTTATTGATTTGTATTGACATTCCGGCTTATTAACAGTGATGAAGGTGCATGCAAACATGCAGTGTGTTACAATAGGGGGTTACAAAATGTTGCTTTAAATCACATCCCATTTAAAAAATAACTTAAATGACCAAATTGACAATGATTTTCAAAACAATATGAACTATAAAACTTGGAGAACACTTAATTGGAGAACATTAATAAATTTTGATATATGTATTGTGAGCTATACAGCTGTACTAGTACCAATGCTTGAGGTTGAACTGCTGGTATGTTCAAATGTGTCAGTAATGAGGCAGGGCCGAAGCATATAATATACTCCTTCTCTCTTTTTTGCTCTTGCTTTCACATTACCATGTAGTGGCTGTGCTGCCAGCATCCTGCTGCTTAGGGTGAAGTGGTTACCCAGTCCAAATGGCCAGCTGTCCCTCTCACATAGGCCACTTACTGTGCTGATGAGGGTCTATGTAAACAAAGACAGCACAACACCACTGTCCCTTCACTTCACTAAACTGTGTCTCTGGGTTGTTTACCAGGTGCTTTGGCCACTATACAACTAATGGGTATAGTTATTTAGACCTTAAGAGAGAATCAGGATGTTTGCAGAGACAGCAATAGGTGATTAATGAGCTGGACTGGTCACAGCCTGCTGTACCGGAGCACATGGGATGATGAGGAGATTGTCAACCCAGGCTTCCACCACTTGCCATGAGGAAGCCATTAGTTAAACTTACCCAGCAGTGGCCTTTGGCCTGTGGATTGAAGCAGGTATTTCTTGGCTCTTGAACTGCTTTGTAATTGATTTGTCGATGTGAAACAAAGGCAAGTAGGAATTGAATGTGGCCAAATAAGAGAACATTGCCCCTTCCATTCTGTGTAGCTGATGTACTGAATTCAAATTAGGGTTCTTTCAAAATTGTTCTGACACCCGGTGCCCTCCTCTCACAAGCAGCCAAAATAATGAATATGGTATTAATGGGAATTTGTCAGAATGTATTTAGTGGCATGTGTGGGTCATAAAAACTGACGCTTGGCCTCCCAACACTTATAATAGTAAACTTGCTTTTCCTCCCTGATGTGGGGCTCATTTGCCGCAGTTGTCCGAGACTGGGGCTGTTTATCATAGCTTTATGACAGTCAAATACCACCAATTTGATTTATTGAGTCCCAAGAAAATATGTCTGTGAGGTTGTCAGTGACATCTCTAAATACTGCTCCTCGAATTCGCCCATTAAAAGCTGGCAGGCCATCAGGCACTCTCTAGAGAAATAAAAACTGGGTCCCTTTTATATACAATGCATTATTAACAACAGCATTACAATGGACGTGCTGAGTGTGAGATTGTTTCTGGGGGAGACGGTTATTTGGGATCTTTCAATGAGACGTCCATGCTGAGAACCACTGTCTTGTCTGACCTTTAGCATCAAAGCCTGTTCTTATTTCCAATTCCCCACAAGCACCACCATGCAGAAGTGCTCTGCTGGGGACCATAGGCCTCACATTATATCATTTGTCCAATTTGCTATTGTTTCATCCCTGTCAGGATAATTTGCTTTGGGTTTCTTTGTAATGCCTGGGGTTTTTCCAACTGCCCCCAGAGAGGCGTCTTAGATGGTGTGTGCCCTAGATAGCCTGTTTATCAAGAATCCAGCGTTCTGTCACATCTGTTCCTCTAACCGTGATACACAGATCAAATGTACGGCTCCATCTCCTTTGGAGTCTCCTGTGTGCTAACCTGATGGCTGCTGCGTAGTCTGTCTTTGCTTCTAATGTAGCAGATCCAGAGACTGTGGTGGAGCCGAACGCTTACTCGAAGAACTCATTATTCCTCCAGCATGTGAATGATGACTTCTCAGATGCCATTCTCTCACTCTTATTTCTAATATTAGCACAAGGTGACTACCGGATCATTGGGTTTTATTGCAGACCTATTGGAAAGCTAATTCATTTAATATATTGTTTCTTTAAAGCAGTGCATTGAGTGAATGTCTACCCCATGGGCTGATGTAGGTAATTTGTCCCTTATGCTCTACAAACTCTCTATGGACTGTTCTGCCCTTTTAAACTGACCATATTTACCTATGACAGAAAGGTCTAAAAAATGCCGTGTGACAGTCTACTCCTAATACAACTGAGGAGAAAAACAAGAAACCAACTAGAGCAAGGGAGATAAATTTGGTTGAGTGCATGGTAATGCAGAACAACGAGTCAAAAATAAATTGGGCAGTTGTAATCTTGGTTTAGGTACTGGACTGATAATTAAAATGACTTTACCCCTTATTTATCAAATGCTTTGCTAGTATGCTTTCATTGTTCTGTAAGTGGCTTTAAAGAAAAATGTATGATACATACAGAAAATGCAAATAGTATTGGACATCAGTGCTGTGCCAGTTCATATTTAAAATAAACTAGTTTAAAATTCAGTTCATACTATTTTTAAATCATCTAAGCAACTATTAATTACTAACTATATTATACTACTACTATACCAACTATAATATTCTTCTATTCTTTTTCTATATTGTTATTGACATATACTTTCTTTCCCCTTTCTACCCAGCTAACACCAGTTGTAAATCATTGCTAATCCCCAAATAAATATATTATCATATACTACATTGACTAATGAGTATACCAATGTTGAGAGAGACAATATATTTTTGATTCTTAAAAAACACAGCATGGCTTAGTGGTTAACACTGTCAGCTAGCAACTTACAGCAAGAAGCAAGAGGTCCTTAGTTTGATTCCTTGGTAAGGCGATCCTAAGCTTTCTGTGTGGAGTTTGCATGTTCTCCCAGTTTGTGGAGTCTGCATGTATTTCATCTGGCTAACCTGGTTTCCTTCAGTCCAAAGACATCGAGTTGGGATGACAGATTTCATTCGTTTTATCTGTCTTGAAATTTACTGTCTTTACCATCTTGAAATTTACTCATTTTTTCCCAGACCAAATATAAACACATGTATCAGTGTGTATTCAACTAAATATCAAATAACACAAAATATTAAATTACAGATGTTTTGCTTAGTCAACAGTAGCTAAAACGTAATTTGTTCACTGATATGGCACTTGTTCTTTCAAGGACAGACATTAAAGGAAATCAACACATATTAAAATAACAAATAAAATACTTTCTTTTCTATAGAGAAGAAGACATTTGACAATGATTCAATTCTAGTGAATGATTTGCCTGTGTCTTGATGGTCATGTGACATGCCAAAAACATGAATGACTTTTAGTGTGACACAAGCCATATTCACTTAAAAACATTAAGTCATTCTGTTCACCATTCACAAAAAAAGCAAGACACCGCTGGACCTAGAACAGATCCTAAAGTTCGTGAACTGTAAATTCTGAACCTATGGGACTTAAGCCAGATGAACAGTTTAAACACAATGTCAGCTTCATAATGAATAAAGACATAACGATTCCCATTTTGAGGGAAACATCAAATTGATTTTCGATGAAAGCATGTTCCTATGAGAGGTCCAGGGGCTTAATAATCAGCATCATATTTTGATGGGTGGCAGTGGAGAGCTCATTAATCACCTCATGAACCCCAGTCGTTTTCTGCCTGGCGGGTTCAATGGTCACATGAGTAATAGACAGCAGCCACGGAATCCGGACGGCCTGTCTGACAGCTCCGTCTGCCTTTTTCGAACCATACGGCATGCCCCTCCCCCCTTCTCTATGCTGCCACAACTCGGCCTCCCGGAGACTCGTGGGCGTCTTTGTCGTTAATAATGATGAAGTGCCAAAACCTCCGCTTCTCCTTCATCTCAAACAGCTTGGTGTCACGCTTCTTCAATTAATTGCTTGTGTTTCAAATGTATCTCGACGCATTATCTTGTTCTATCTTTTGATTGCATTCCCTTAATCCATAGTGTAATTGACTGTGTTGTGTCTTGCCACTGGGACAGTCATGTCTCATACCAAATTAGGCTTAAAATTGTTTTGCTCTGCATCTTGCTTTGATGCATCCTCTCTACTTATGATTTTAAAATTCTTGCAAAATGACATACGTTCATACTGGATAATATTGTGGGGGGAAAAAAAGCAAACATGGTCAAAACCTGAGTGATATTTTGTATGTTATGTTTAGTCTTTATTGTTTATGTCCTGTTTTACTGTGTTTTTTTGTCAAGATGTCTTTATATCCAGTGTGATTCTGTCTGTAATATATAGTGCTATAAGTCAGTGAAATGGCACAGGAGTTAAAGCAGGAGGAAGAGTAATGGTGCACATCATTAGCATGAATTGAAGCTAGGGTAATGGAGCACTGGCTTTGTTATTGCCTAGCTTGTTCAGGCATTGCCCTTGCACTAATGGTTGAGTGTGAAAAAAAAACTGTGTGTGCATCATGGAAAACATTTACGCACCACACAAGGCATTTCAGAGCCCATGAAGATGTTTCAAAGGTCAAATGGTCTGTTCATGCTTCGGTTAGAGGGAGTCCGAAGACATTAGAACACTTTCACAGACACAGAGTTCTAAGCTACATGTTAGTGCCACTCAGTTTTGTTTAAGTAGTAGTAAAACTTACTAAGAAAAAAGACAAGTGCAGATGTTTCAAGACAGGTGTACTTGTGATACTGCCATCATGATATCATGCCATCACCCATGGCTTGCGTTAAAAAAGATCGACAGACAGATATACATATAGCTAGATAAATAGAGCTAGATATATAGATAGATATAAATAAATAATTAAAGTATTATTTATTTGTTTTGCCCATGTTGACATCTTCAAAGCATGAGTGAAAGACTGAAATGGTGAGTGAACGATTTAACTAGAATTTTAATAATGAACACTTCAAAACATGAATAAGACCTTTTAAATCTTGTGTACCATGAACTCCGTAAGATTGATGTTTTATTGTATTGACTGCAGTGTACTGTACAGGGGTCAACCATGTAAGGTCTGTGCCTAAAGTCTACAGAGTCAGAATTGCTTGAGAAGAGTGATAGGCACATCTATTGGGTCACAGCAGTAACTTCAGCTGCCTACTGATTTTGGTTTTGTCATCATTCTGTCCATGCGTATTCAGCCAAGGCATAACACTGTAATCATGCTGTCTCTCTCACAAACTATTAATCTCTCATCAAACAACAGTCTCCATTTAAGAATGGCAGCTATTCTATGTATTCATATTGTTTCGCACCGCCGTCTTTTACCCCATATGTGGATAAAGCAAACAGATTTTTTTTGCTTGACGCATGGATTGGCATGCTCAGGGATTTGGATGGCTTTGTGATGCACAGGGGCCGAGGGGCTCCACGCCGTTTCTATGTGGCGTCGGACCAAGAGCATATTGTCAACTCAGCTGGCATCTGTGCACTGCCCCCCTACTGCCCAGAAAAAAAAATCCACTTCTTTTACCACATATGTTTTATCGGTGGACATTGCTGTGAGGAGTCTAAAGCAATTATTGTGGTGTGTTTGTTTTCTTATTGGACCTGGTGCTGGAAGTAAAACCATCCACACAACTGCAACTTGATAGTTTTAAAGCCACAGAATGCTGTAATTTAATACTTATAGAGTGAAATGCTTTTTGGGGTTGTCTGTCGGCTGTAATGGGGCTGTTTTGGACCAATATTGAAAGGTAGCTTCTATCTGCAGGAGTCTCAACAGAGGCATTGGGATAGACAATGTTTGCCTTGTTAATTAAATTTCTTCTCCTCAGCAAATGAGGTCATGCGCTGCCATGGGTATAATGTCTCTCTCATGTACAACAAAGAAAATGTGGGGTGCCCAGGAATCTTAACGAAATAATCGCTAGAGATGTCTCTTTATTTGTCTCTAGATTTATTTTTTCTGGAGCATCACCGGCAATATTTGATGTCTGACGAGAGGGGTTTTTATTGCTTCAATTTTACAGACAGTTGGGATTAATGACAGGCTCTATAGCTTCCAGAAAGAGCGTGCAATAACGCAAGGACTTTTCCTCATTATTCTCACCTATACTATATGAACACATTTGTTCTGATGTCACTTAAGCAATGATTGCCAGATTGTTAGTGTATGATGTTTAAAGATGTCTCTTAAATTGATAAATGGCATATTGGTGATCTTAACTGACAATATGATGGGCGTGAGCCTCTTATTGTTTCTAGGGTCAGCTGAGTGATAAGGATAATTTAATCTTTTTCAAGCCTTATCGCTATAGAATAAAAAAAAAACTACTGTCTGTAATAAAGTCACTGTTTAATAGACTTCTGCACGCACACATACTCACAGCCTTGCTAATGTCATCCGCTCTGAAGAAGAAGAAAAAGAAATTGTTTACAGTGACTCTTGTCTATAATATAGCAATGCAATAAAATTCTAGCCTTTTGAAAGGAATAAGAAATATTTCTTTTATTTTTTCATCCTCTCTGTGAAACAGCTCACTTAACTTATCTCTTGAAGCTCTCTCCAAAGTGTCAAGTAAAAGTGCTTGTCCAATTAAAAATAATGGGAATGTATTTTCTTCATTTCGTTATCCACTATTCCAGTGCTTTTGTTAAGGAACATTTCAAGTTTAAATGAAATCAATGGGTAGTGTAGAACCTCTGCCCAGGCTTCCACACTTGTACAAATCCCTTTTGCTGTCTCATATAGATATGATAATGTAACTTGGAGAATAACACTGCCGAATGCATATGTTTAATTGCATTCAGAATTAAGTGAGAATGATAGTATTGCATTCAGTCTAGTACAAGTAGAACTTCAACAGCTTATAGATTTTGTGCTTGCACTTATTATCAACATACAATGGAAACAGACCATCTTTTTTACATATTCAGACTGCAGTTATTATTGTCATAAATATTAATGCGTTTAGTATTCCAATAAGCATTAAAGTGTGTAATGTGTTCAGCTTGAATTCAAACCAGCTATTATTTGTATTTAGGTTGTCTTAGATGCCTAGTGCACTGAGGCAAAAAGCAGAGCTCTTTCATGAATAAGTTATTGTTGTTCGTTCCTGGTATCATGTTGACTATGATTCATATCATAGATGTTCATAAACCTTAAAACAATGTATGTTTGTGTTTGCACAGATCTGGAAAGAAAAAGTCAAGGTCATGACAATGAATCGACTTTATTGCAGCAGCAAATTTAAATTGACTGTGCTTCAATATTAAGCCTGGCATTCACATCTAGCTTATTGTTACTGTTATTGTTTGATTAATTTAAACAAAAAATAGCTTGAGAGCTTGAAGCTACATCAGTTACATTTATAAAGCCCATTTTGTGATCCCGGGTTTGTTGGTATGTGTGTCTGTTGTTGAATTATTATTGTGAAATTAATTTTTATTACTGTTATTAAAGCAGGTATCATGGTTGCTACATGGTTTCAGGGTATGAACCCCACCTCAATTAACTGAATTTATTCAATATTCCAGGTTTGCTCTTTGCTCTGTTTATACTCAACATTGGTTTCTAAACTAAAGTGTATAAAATATGAGTGAATTAATTAGATGATACAATTGAGGAAGGAATTTTTGTTTGTGCCTAGTTTCTGTATAGCTTTGGATTCACAGTGAGCATAATCTGAGCATAGACACTGTGATTTAGCTTGGGCAGCAAGTGCCCAACATTGTTTTAGTAATACTTAATACTCCTGATCAATTTTGAAATATTGTAAATAGTAGACAGTGGAAATGTAATTATGACCCATGTTAAATTAGGAAACATGTTAAAATGAGACAATAATAATGCTATATAAATATAATAATAATCAGAGAACTGGGTTCGTGATTGTAAGTTTGCTGGTTTAATTCCAAAAGTTGATAGGTCACGACTGAAGTATCTTTGTGACGGCTCCTAATCCTTAATTGCTCCCTGGGTACCATAGCTATTGTTGCTCACCGCACCAGGCGCGTGTGCTCAAACTGCAACTGTTTTCACTTATGTGTCTAAATGTGTGTTTCACTGCACAGAATAGGTTAAATGCGGTAAAAAAGCACCCTGGTGAAGAAGAGTATTTCAAATTGTAATTGAAACCCTTGCAAACACACTCACACAGAAAAATAGAATACAATAATTTGTTACACAAACACAATAAAATAGATAGTTTTTGTAGAGTTCCTACAAAAGATTTTAAGTTTTTTAAGAATTTAAATTAAATTTAAGTTTAGAAAAAAAACTTTTTTTGTGATTGGTTTAAACATGTTATATATAATTGTTGTGCTCTCATATCTACGAGAGGTGAGGGGTCAGAGATATGGGAATGCCCCCTCCTAGTGCCAGCCCTGGGTAGATCCTTCCTTACTGTTCATCTCCTTAATGTGGAATGTTTCAGAACATTCCAGAACCTGTCTCATCATAAGAATGTTGCAATAAAAAAGTGTTTCCATGTAGAGTTGGAATACTATGCAGTTGATCAGGAAAACATTAGAAATGTATTATTAATTTGTCAGTTAAATAGATTCAAAAGATAAAAAAAAACACCATAATTCTTATAGAAAGAGATACTGCATTCCAACATTGCAGGCATTGTACTGGTGAATAGATAACTGTGCCAATTAAAGTATCAAACACAAAGCAAAATTCGTTTGTTTTGCATGAAAAAGTTGTTTTTTAATTTTGCTAATATTATTTGTCTTTTACTTCTAGTCCCCTACTACAATTTAATTGGTTAAATTTAATCTGCATATGTAAGTTTTGATATGTTTGATACAGTTTATCAAATTTTCTTTGATTCATCCAAACCATTTTAGTTGGTGCTAAACACATTTAAGCTTGAATCAGAATAATAAAGTGGATCAGAGCAGCTGATAGGAAATCTCTAATAAATTTGCATTAACACATTGTGTAAAGCTGCTGCTGATTGCCTGGGCGAGACCCCGGGGTTCAGTGCTCCTGTACGCCGGCCAGATGGCCACTTTAGAATGAGACTGACACACCATCTCAAACTGATTTTCATGCAAGGCCTCCGGAGGCAGAGCCAGCCCATCCACTCCACTGGGAATTAGGATTACAAAATAGCCAATTAAAAAGGAAAGTGGTGAAATCTTGGCCTGATAAGGTGGAGATTAAATCGGTTATAGTTTATTAGGCAAAATTAGTCCACACCTCTCCAAACACATTTCCATTACCAGCCCCCTGGCTTTTATCTGTGCCTCTCCATCAGATAGCTCGAGATGCTGTAATTCATAAGTACGGAAAAACATTTAAATGACTTTTTGCTTTGGCAACAACTTCAGCATCAACTTTTAAAAATAAATTATGTTACATGCATACTAGGATACACAGCAAACTTATATTTATTTTGTGACATTTCTAATTGAAATATTTCCAGCTGTTGGCTTAAATACTCCTAGCTGGGTGGCGAATGGTGTGGGGTATAGCATCTGCTCTTTTTGTGTGATGGGTAATTACTGTAAGAAAATGGGGAAGCAGATGTGAGCATATAGTTAAGAGAAGAGAGCTGCTTCCAACAGCCTTAGCTGTGGCCCTCGACTCACATCACCCCCATGTGTTTCCCTGTGGCATCTGCGCCACATCTGTGGGCCTAATTTCATTTTGACCACTCACTCCCAACTCAGCTGAGGCTACAGTGTGGAAAAGATTCCCTGCAGGTCAGCCAGGTCCGTGAGAACAACCTGTTGCAGACCTTCTCACCTTTTAAACTTGGATGGCATGGACTACATAAAAGGTCTCCTCAGCTGGAGTAGTTAGGATGTCTGGTGACCTATGGATGGCCCTGACCTCCTGTCAAACTTTCCTGAAACCTGAACTAAAGAAAAAGTTGCCAAAGCTATAAAAAATTGTGAGAAACTAAGCACAGGTCTTTAGATTTAGAAAGGTAAATATAAAATCACTTTACTCATTTCTTTACTCATAAAATCACAATTACTCATGATTTCAATACACTTAGTGTTTTTGAATAAAAAATGTTAATAAAACATAGCTGGAAAATTGTACAAAGGCATCTGAGGCTTTGAATTATTAGGATCAGGCTAGTATATGTTTAACTTAACTTGGCAGACTCAGCTCCAAAAATCTTTATACTCTTGCAGACCCTAATAAACATTTTAATATTTCTATGTTTATAAATTGTTAATTCTTATTATTTCATTTTATTAATATTTTTTTTGATTAGTTTACCAAGGATCCGGTCAATCTCAAAGGGTCAAGTTAGAATATGAGTACAAAAAAATTCAATTCCAGTAAATTTTATATACATTATATAAAATATGGCAATTTCTGACAAGTATGAGGTGTTTACTACATACGTATAACAACCATATTCATATGTTTGGGCTGTGAGGTAGGTTTTTATAGTTACAAAAAAAATTTTTTACAAACATGCCAAATCATGTAGGAAATGTGTTCTTTTCTGGTTTAATTTTTTTAGTCATACTTCCAAAAGGTTGGTTAAAATAATGTGAATGACAAAAAAGAACCCTTTTACCACTGTGAAGCATGGTTTGGAATGGTCCAGTAGTAAAACAGAAAGAAAGAAACAACAGAAAAAGAAAGAAAAAAGAAAAGGGTTATTCATCTTTTTTTCCGAGCACTAGGGCTGACCGCAATTAATCGATTATTCGTTGGTCGACCGAAAAAATTACTAGTCGGCCAAATTCCATTGGT
>JAOTRQ010000018.1:2853417-2865475 GCA_028565875.1 Hoplisoma paleatum | reverse complement strand
AAATACAAATATTGAATTATATTTATCAACATTTAAGTTAATTTCTGTTTGCATGATATATTAATTGAATTAACTGACCACACATTGACACATACAAACTGGGTCAATAAGCTATGAACTAACGTGTCCATGGTATTTTTTTTCAAAAAAAAATCTAAATATGTTTTTATAAAATATCTTATTCTTTCTTTACCTTTTTTTTGGTTGCTCACATTAGTGATCACAGCGAATTGTGAATCGCATTATTGATTTGGCTGTTTTATTATGCCAGATATTTTACCTGACATAAACCTTTTATGTATTTCAACTTAGCACCGGCACTACAATGCACATACTAGGCTTTAGGACAAGTCATTGTCTCCAGTCAACCTGGCCACATGTTTTGTGCTGTGAAAGAAAACCAGAGCTTCTGGATAAACCCACATAGAAAAGACCTACAATGCCCTACTTCTGGAAAGAACTCTTCCCACATACCTATCATGCCATCCTATTTTAGAAAATTATGATTAAAAAATATGAAAGGTATCGACCAAATGCTCAGTGTATAAACGCAATTATGGTTCGTGACTTTGTACTCAAACTTCTCAGAGAGTTCATAATACAGTTGCATCATTCAATCAGTTAAAATACTTTTCTCAGTGCAAGAAAGCAAATAAGAAAGATTTAATAAATGTGGAGAAATCTCAGTAAAAGCCATAAACCATTGTTAACTGTCCATGACCTTCGAGTCTTCAGATAACATTGCAGACAGAAAAGTCATGCTATTATAATGAAAATAATCACATGGGGGGTTTGAAGTACTTATTTTCACTTGTTTGCTTTTACAGTAGTGCCATACATACATTATTTGCAAAATCACCAAAATGTTTTTTGGGTTCATCTTAGGACTAAAAACTGTGGACATGCTCCATGGTCCGATGACTCCATGTTTCAACTTGTATTTTATTTTTGCTTTAATAGGATTATGTTCACTTGGGACAAAAAGTACCATCCAGACTGTAATCAACAAAAGCAGTCAACATATTTTTATTTGTTGTAAGCATTAAATTATTTCAAAAATACAAAATACAAAAAAATCTCTTTTTCATTTTATCAGTTAAACAAAGACTCCTTAAACAAATCTTCATTTTTATTATGTTTTCAAATAACCATTATGTTAGACTAGATGGAACAAGATCAAGGACCTGACAGCTAGGTTTGATCCTGCAAATATATGGTACTTTTGCACCTTACATGCTGAGCCTATGTAATTCTAAATCACTGTTGTTATATTTATATGTTACAAGTAATTAGAATGGTGCTATAATATTTTGTAGCATGGTCTCTAAAACACAAAGACACTTAATCCATGCTTGTTTATAATTGGAAAACTTTAAAATGTCTAAGTCATGTGTCTATCTGTTACATGTATTTACTTTTTTATCATTTAAATTTAAAGTGTATGTATGCACATGATGCAACAGTTATATAAAAGTAAAACCAATCTTTTATTGTTATATTAAAATTTCCCTCAGGTCAATGGGTTACAAGGCTACCTAGATTTGCTGCCTAAAAGATACACAAATTGTAACATGTAGAAAAAATATAGTGTTTTATACTTTGAACGATTGTCAATTCAGTTATCGATAACTGCAATTCATATTTGTGTATAAGTCAACACACTACACATGTTCTATTTAATTTTAAATGATTTGATGCATTAATGATGTATTTGATGTTACCAAACATGGAACACAAGTTATGTTGTGGGTCTACTGCATATTTGCATGTTTCACAATTGTTATACAAAACGTTATTTTACAAAGTGATATTGGACCAAGATTTTCTTAAATCACACTTTCTTTTCCTTATTACTCTGGCTATAAAAGACAGTTTCAAGACCATTTGAGAGACATTTAAAGTTTCTTCTGACTAAAGAAAATAGTTTGTGCATATTACCCCAATCAGCTTATATTGTACCTAATTTAGCAAAAACAAACTTTATATACATATATACATTTTCTGTATGCAAACATTTTATATACATAAACATATGTATATGCAGATAACAGCTACTTGTTGGAAATTTAAAAAAAAAAAGAAAAATTCGGTGACAAAGTGTGTTAAATTTAAAAACTGTCCTGAATACAGATGATGGGTAAGAAATAAAATACCATAAAGATAATATACTGATCTATATTATTTATATTGTAGACACACATTATTATTATTTTCACCACTATTCGAAGTAATAGTGTCAAATGTTTACGTTTTGATCAATATTATTTCTTTTGTAAAATAATGAAGACACATTTTGAGAGAAGAAACATTGCTAAATTTAGTCGTAAAACATGATTTAAATAAAAGAGCAATGTTTTTTTTTCTGTGGACCACAAGAAATGTGAATAGATTAAAAAGCTATTTTTTAAATATATTATGACAGAATCACTGTTGCAAGTCTTGAATTTACTTTCTGAACTGTCCACATATTTTGATTCATGCTTTTAAATGGTAAAACAGAGACTTCTGATTAAATTGCAAACTTAAATAATCCATCATTTTAAAAGGTTTTCTTATATTAAAACTGCAATAAGAGGTGAAGTGCAGAGTAATTACAGGGTGGATCATGTGAGGCTGAAGGGCTGCTAACCAAAGAGAAGCACTCAATCACTTAAAACTGTACTCAACATTTGACTTATTTCATGAGGCTTCTCTGCCATGCATTTTAGGATGATTTTAATTCAGCATTGATGTAGCCAGCCTCTTGTCTAAGCCACACAAATATGGGTACAGTAAACCAATGAAATTCTTTCTTGAACATATTTTAAATTGATTTTTGGCAAATTACTTGCAGAAATTTGACGATTTTTAAAGAATCAAATTACCAATCCTTATAGTTAATTCTAAATCTAACTTGCCTGTCATATTGGTGTAGATTAAAATAATAACAAAAATATTACAAAAAAACTTTAACCATAAACCATTAAATGTAAAAAATGAGAAACCATAAAATAAAATGTAGTTAAATAATATGTAGGTATTTTGTTTTCCACTTTCACCAGCCATATAAGGACAGGTTCACAACCTGGACAGAAGACAGGAACACCATGAACAGGGCATAAATCCATTGCAGAATCTTGGCAACCAGCATCCCTCTAATTCATTAATTAATTTTCTGTTTGAGCACCACTTTTAGCTGACTAATTATCAGGCAATAGTTTAGACACCACCATTCTTAATGGAAACCTCTGGATTTCACAAATCCAAACTCTAAATAATAAAACTAGTTGCAATTGTATATGTATTTTATTTATGTTATTTTTATATATTTGAGCAGTAAATGCTACTGAATACAATTTGGTGAATTTTGTATTTGTTGGATATATTTTAAGTAAGCTTTGCTCATACTGTTGTGAATGTTTATCTACCAATATGGATATTTAATGCTGTGCTAAAGCACTTTAAAGCATTGTAAAACAAGCCTTAGACATGCTGACCCACACATCACACTTCTTGCATATAATACTCCTTGGAAGATCTTCCTGGTCTCAAAAACTAATTAATTATCTAAGGTCACTAAAGCAAGTTTATCTGTGTTAATCACACTCTAAATGCATATTTACTTGCTCTCATTAGCCAGTCCAATGCTCAGAAAAAGCATAATTAATTTATAGGCACCATTAACACAAATAACTAAATGAGTCTGTTGAACATGCATTTGTCATTAAAACAGAAGATCCACCATCCAGGATTCAAACGAATGCGGTTCAAGGGTTGTTGGACAGGATGGTGTCTCCTCACTCTTCTCCTCCCTAATATTTTATTCTGTACACTAATGAAGTGCATCTTTATAATTGGACTAGGCGTAATGGCAAGTCTCCTCCAGGAAAGGGATCACCCCCTGAGTTTGGAGGGGAAAAATAGAAAATGACAAAAGAAATTAATCCACACAGCGCTGAGAGCAAGGGAATAGCATGGGTTTTGCAAATGAGGCTCTTGAAATCACCTTCATAATTAATTGCTCAAATTTGATTCTATTAAATAAAAATAACACTTATTGAGGAACTCAATTAGCATTAATTAAGCTTGATATCCTAATTTGAAGAACGTGTTGAGGAAAACAAGTGTTTTACGGGTGCTTTTTTACCCTGGTGTTGTTGAATATCAGCTAGCTGCCTTTGGGCTGCTTTGCTCTCCTTTGAGAGTTGAAAATGAGAAATGGAGATGGAATATCAGGAGGTGCTAAATTAGCTGCCTGATCTGCACTTATTGCTGCACACACACACACACACACACACACACACACACACACACACACACACACACACACACACACACACACAGCCATTACTTTGCTGTTCTCTCTCTCTTAACATTCTAGGCATGGTGCTGCGTCGAGATAGCAGATTTATCAAATGGGAAAATGAATGCATGATGATCAGTTAAATTGAAAATCAGCGCCCGCATGACAGCCCGACCTGACACCTCCATAATTAGAAAGAAAAATGATGGCGTCCGATGCATAATAGAGCAAAAACAATTTACACTCTCCCATAATGATCCGCCGTTCAAATTGAAAACTTCTCCGGGTAGAAATTGAATTCATAAAGTGTGATTCATGGAGGACACATCTCCTGGAGGCTGCGCGGCTCACTATCGATTGATAGTTTGTCTTGGGTCGTGCAGCAGGCTGCTTTCAGGCAAAAGCTTAACTACTTAAGCAAATCGCTAATTTCACCTTAAGGCCACCAGTGTGCAGCCAGCGATACCTCCTATTCAGTCTGCAAATGAATTAAACATGAACGCCCCCACCTACATGCTCCACCGAGAGACATACAGACAGGAAAAAGAAACACCACTAAAGTAAAGGACACTTTCAGAATATCCAATAAATATCAAATAGCTATACAAAGCCTTTTCTCCACAAATAAAAGCCAATGCATCGACTGGAATTTTCTTTGACATAGGCAGGCCTGGCTCATTGACTTCCTTTTACCACCTTAACACATAATATGATAACATAATATAGGCTAATGGCAGTTCAAATATATAAATATATATTTATTATTTATTAGATGCCCTATAACTTGGTTAGCATGATCTAAGCAGTAATGTTAACGAGACTTATATAATACATTCTCTCCATGCTCTTATTACAGCTTTCAACAACACCACCAACAACAACAAAATTGTAATGTCTGGATAGAAAGCCCAAGATTACTTGAATTTAAAAGAGAAAGAATGATTCATCTATATTTAGGTGAAAGTTGATAGGAATAGGTACACTATATTGATAAGTGTGCTTATATATTTCACTAATACAACGCACTTATGCACATGATTTGGAATCTTCTCTATGGTGTTTTACCTGTCTGCCTATGACTGTCTGAAATCCACCAAATAGCTAAGAATATTATTATGTACCTTTATATATATTAAACCTATTTAACCTTTTAAAATTGTTTTAATTATTTTTTCATTGATTGACAATACACTTTTAAATGACTAAAATGCCCAAAGTAAATATTATTTTAATCATTATTCGTTAGCCAGCTTTAAAAATGATATGATGGATGCTCGGTATTTTTGTAATCAGAAACACACAGCAGAAATGCATAATTCAAGTCATTGTTTAAGCCTCACACTGGTGTGAACATTAAATGATTATTGTTATTGATTCCCTGTCTTGGCAGAGGCCCATGTGGTGAGGATCTTTCGTGTGCATAAAATTCTGAGTTTAAATGTAGTCCAGTGTTGTCTGGAGGCTGTGCTTGGCTCGTATTCCATATGCTAAGTTCCTGATCCAGAGCTAACATCAGTGTCCTGGTGAAATATATGTAAATATTTTGAAAGGGACACGGGCTCTGAAAATTCATTTGTGCCGCCTCAGACGCGTGCACTGCTCCTCAGATTATTTTCAATTTATTTGCAAATCAAGATGAGGTTAGTGCGGGAAAGGCTCTAGGAAGTAAAAAAAAAAAAACAATAAAAATATGCCCGATTACCAGAGAATCAGAGAAGGATGGGCGCACACTGAAATTCTAGGTACGATCATGTATTATTGATGCTATATTTACCCGTTATAGCCCACGTGTAATTTAAAACGATCGGATCGTGTTGAATTATTTTATGCCTTATTTTTAAAGCTCGGTTCAGATCTGGTCACCATTGCTAATGTTGTCCAGGCGCAGATGTCTGTGAGCCCCCGCAGCGTCCCCGGGGAGCGCCAGCCCTATTAGAACAAATGTGTTCTGCTATTGTAAATAGGCACGTTTGCTGCGCCCGTCCTATTACAGGCGACGCATGATCAATAGGTTGATAACACTGGGACATCAATATAAGCGACAGAACAATGAGGGATATCATCGAACATCTATCTTAATATAGCCAGCTACAAGGGCCCGGACAAAGTGGGGAAGCTCATGAAAATTCCGCCCCACGAATTCCCATCTCCTCTGCAATATGCGCGCACACACTCCCAGCTGCCGGGGCTATTATTTTCCTATTTCAATTTGACACCCCAGCCTTTCATGCTAATTCTATTATTCTTGGAAGTTTATGTGATTTCATATCACTGGAAATCGGTAATGTGTTATAACCCTTCGGGCTAAAATAAACTGAATCCCTGCAGTAGCCACCGGGAAAATAATTACTTTCATATCAAAACTCTGCAGGAGTCGAACGGGTCTTTTCGCCTCTGGCTCATAACCTCATTTCAGCAGGGCTTATAGATGAATAAATTTGTTAATGCAATACACACATAAAAACACAACATTATGCCTTTTAAAAAGAAAGCTTCCCGTAGCAACAACATAAAGACGTTTTTAGGGTCGTACACGTGCAAAGGTTATTGTATACAATCGATTTATTTATGAAAAACTTACATATATAAATATTTTAATACTTCTTTTTACAACGTTTGAGGTTTTGTTTTGTTCTTTTTACAGTTTCTTACACGGAGCTGCTGCTGTTCTGCTATTTTTCCAATAAACATTTAGCCCACCACACACAAACACAAAGTGTTCACACAGATTAGTTCCCCTAATCAGAACATAAATATGTCAATGTAAAAAGGAAACGATGAACTGATATGTCGTTGTGTTTTTTTATATCTTCGGTTAAGCTTTTGAGAGTGCCTCGGAATTACTGAACCCTCAACGATTAACGCGTTTCCCTATTTATCCCATCTCAACATCAGCAGAGTCTTTTTCGATGTCCGAGTGGGTTAAAGCTGATTCGGAGCTCTGTGGATAATCAAACATGAGCAACGACTGCTCCTTTTTGTCGGATGTAGGAGACTTTGGGCTGGGAGGTTCTGACCCTCTGTCTTGCGCACTGATTTCACACGGTGAGTGCACTGTAAATGCCTGACCCGGGTTAGAATTGAGTGAACACCCTAATCTGGTCGATGGACTAATCTGGCTCTTTATTGCCGATGCGCTTGGATTTACGTTGTTCGGTTCCTGTTGCGCTGGACTTTTAGAAGCATCACTGTCACCTATTGAAACACTTGGACCGTTGTCCCCATCAAAGCCCGATGATGTGCCTTTTAAAGCAGTCTGTGGTACGATGAAACCAAGAGGCTGAGTGATAGGGTAGAGCAGAAAGTGCCCCTTGCCTATTAAAGGCCGCGCAGAGGCTACTGGGAAATCGACGGTAGGCTTGCGCCTTGGCCTTGAGTCCGAGAGCAGACTTTCTACGCTGAAAGGGTTGGCTTTTTGGAGTGTGGGAGACCTGGTGGGGTTCAGCTGGCGAGCGCCGTCCAACGTATCCAGCTCGGCTGCGCTCACATCTGCGGTCGCGCTTCTTTGGTTTGGAGATTGTTCGCAGTTGGCGTGCGTTTGATGGCGGCGACCCGAGTCACAGTGCAGAAGCTGATGCTCGCTGTCTGTCACATGCGATGCCCCGCTATCACTGTCCGATCCCGGTGTGTGAAACAAGTCTCCCGGTAGCAGTTTGCCGTTCTGCTGGCGCAGCAGTCGCTTTTCCTGCTTGCGTTTCTTCTTTTCGAGGCGCTCTCGTTCCCGCCGCGCTATCTCCTCTGCGTCCATGGGTTCACCGCTGCATGTCGTGGGGTGGGAGTTGTGCGCCGGTCTGCCCGGACCCTTCTTTGTGTTCTCCTTTTTCCTCCACTTGGCCCTGCGGTTCTGGAACCAGACCTGGAAATTATTGGGGGAGGGGGACATTAAATATCTAATATTATGAACAATGACCAGATGATGAACATAAACAAGCTACTGAAATCCACTAATAAAATAAATAAACAATAAGGTCAATAAAAAAATAAAAAGCACAGTAACAACAGTATTAATAATAATAACCAACAAGATTCTAATCACTGTAGTATTATTATTATTATTATTGTTGTTGTTGTTGTTGTTGTTGTTGTTGTTGTTGTTATTGCTATTCTTGTTGTTGTTGTTGTTGTTGTTGCTGCTGCTGCTGCTGCTGCTGTTAAAACGGGCATGGCAGTACTTTTAGAGAAATTATTTAGTGTATAAAAATTACTGCTCAATATAAAAAGCCAGTATCAAAGACACATTTTTATTATTTATTATGGTTATATATGTAAAAAATAATCATTTGTTCAGTTTGTTATCCTAATTTATTTGTCTTGTTGCTGATTTAAACTAATCAAGACACCCACACAAATATTTAAACTAAATTAATACATTAGTTTTCTGAAAGACTATAAAAACAATTAAATTTAAATTAATTAATTATGTGAGGAACTCAGTTTTGGGATCACCAGAAAACTTTACTGATAATTTATTGTGCAATCTACTCAATGTTTTAAAATTTAAAAAAAATATTTTTATTTACTATTACTTCTATAATTGACATCAAATCAGTTCAACATTCGTATGTGTTGTAAATATTGTAAGTATTTAAGTCATGTTAAGCCACAACTCTACTAACAACAATAACTTATCAAACCTATCAAAATTCAACCACAAAATAAAAACTGTAACAAACTGACTGAATGTAACAAACTGACACTAGCAGCACAAAGACACTGTCAAACAAAATTGCAAGAATATACCACAGAATGAAAACAAAATACACCGTTTTAAAAACGATGAAATGTTGGCATATGGAAGTTCATATTTCTATCATATAACTATCAATTTAATTGAAAAAAGCTAGTTTAAGTTGAAATTCATATATTTTATGTCAACATCACTGGCAGCAAAATGAACGAGCAGTCAAAAACGAGAAGAAACAGGATTTTGTGGCATTATCCTTGTTGTCAAAATACGTAATCTGGCCTAAAATGAATATCAGTAGACATGCAAAAACACATTATCAATTCAATTACATAAATCATATATCATTTATTAACACAAAATTAAAGCAATTATATAATGATGATAATCTACCTTTAAACAACCTGCAATCTCCAATTTAAATTCCAAACAATGATAACTGAAACCCCTATCTTAGTTTAATATCTGACATTTTAAAACAATTACAGGAACGGAATATTTTAAATCGAACAATTTTACCTGTACTCTTGATTCTATCAGGTCCAGTCTGAGAGCCAGGGCCTCTCTCATGAACACATCTGGATAATGGCTTTCATTAAAAGCTTTCTCTAATTCTTCCAGCTGCCAGCCAGTAAAATTGGTGCGAGTTCTTCTTCTTTTACAGCCGGGACTATCCTTTTCTGGATCTCCCGAATCTACGAGTGCAGAAGTAACACAACTGATTTTTATACGATCGCTTTGTCACAACAAATGCCAAGGCATATTTAGTTTTTCAGTATTTTTCTATTTTCTGTGAGTGATAACAATATTTTATCCTGTTATGAATACATTGATTTCAAGTAGACTGTGCATTCAAAAGCAGGGATAGCAACCTAATTATTATTATTAATATTATATTTATAGGTATAGTTGTTTTTGTTGGTGGTGGTGGTGATAATGTTATTATACTATTATTATAATCAGTATTATCATTATAATTATAAAGAATATAAAAAAATATAAATAAATCCCTGATTTGCTATTAAAATCATTACTTGCAATAATTACATTGCAGCAAGTGCACAATGCTTCGTATTATCTGGCGGTCATATTCTTGCTTTGAACAAATTTAATCGAGATATGAACAAAGATAATCGAGGATTAGAAGTGTTTATGGCATTTAAAAAAATCCACAGGAAACATTCAGTTTAGAAATAGCAATGTACAGTTTTGCATCTATAATGAGACTCGCGATGGCTTGTTTTATAATTTTGGTTCTACATTGACCTGTAATAGTATGCCATCGTAACTGTTTAAATTATCATGACTTATGAGATGTTTGCCGACAAAAAATGTTTAAGAAACCATTCGTTAAATGATTCTTAAAGAGAACCAAGGGTGGTTTGCTCTATAGCATCATGTGTTGAAATTGGTAAATAATCACAGTGTGTAAATCTTATTATTTTTAAATGTTCCCTCATTATGCAGCTATTATGTTCTGTTAGCATATAGCTTACCTGACAGTTTATACTGGTTATCTCCATTCATACCGCAGCCAGACGACAGCAGCGGGTTCGAGTTTACCACCGAGGCGGCACACGAGCCGTTCAGTAATCCGTCTATGGAGAAAGGAACGGCGGCAGCGGCGGCGGCGGACTGCAACTGATGCCCGGCCAGCTCGTACACATGGTGGTGGCTGAGGTGGTACGGAAAGCTCACCATGCCGCCGATCGAGCCACCGAACTGGGCATGAGGTGGATCCAGTATTCTGCTGTCCATCATCTCCCGGGCAAAAAGAGGAAGCGACGTGTGGAGACCCGGCGGCGCAGAGTTTAAAAGACACGCAGCGTGCGCGGCCGCCGAGGAGGGGACATGATGCGGGAGAAAAGGAGGGGGACGAGCTGTACTTTATCAACGCGGCCACCTTCCAATAATTAGGCTCGGCTCGGGGAATTTGAGACCAATGAGAAGCGCTAATCGGCGCTGACGTCAGAGGCGCGGGTTGAGAGCGCTTTCCCTATCGATTGCTAATTAAACCTGACATCCACCTCAATAAACAATATCAGAGCTGTCACAACAAGACACGGGAAGGGGGAGGCTTCGATAAGGACTAGCTCCATCACGACCACGCGGGGGGCCTTCGAACCAGAGCGATCACATTTGATACCCAGTTAAACGCTAAACAGACACTGAAATCTCACCTCGGAGGAAACCCAGTGAGCTGGATTCAGCAGCGCTTCAGTCTATGTGTCTTTATAACAGATCTCTGTCTGTCTTTGCGTGTCTGTCTCCGACAATAACGCAACTGTGCGTGCCTTAACGCATAGCGTGGAACCTACCCATAGTATTACTCTATGTAGCGGGAGATTGATAAGAGCTGCCCACTTCACTGCGCTGTTGACAAATGTGACAGATCCAATGTTATGTTAGCTGTTGATACTTTGCTGTAACGACTCGAGCATGTGTGTACTCGGTCAAGAGAAGACATTTATCACCGAGCTGTCAAATACAACTCAAAACCACAATAGGTCAAATACTGATGCGCGCACAGAATAATACAATTTGTAAACTTCGAGACTTTATCTGAGGAAATAGCTTATTTTCAAGAAAAACTTAATTATCAAAATACACCCTTAATGAATATGACGTCGGTTCTTGAATTTTGCCGTAACCGGATTCAATGCTACTGATCTGGCCACTGTTTCTATTGATTTGAGTACAAATGATAAGGTGTTAAATATACATTCTGTTTAATGTTTTAGAGTTCTGCATATTCACTGTCCACCTAGCTAGGCATAGCTAAATGAAACATTAATTGCACCAGGGCCTAATTAAGAAGACATTCAACGTTGCCTAATGAGAGATATTTCCCCAGATCACGCCTACATGTGTAATTAATGCACTTCAAGACTGAATCCCAACAGTGTAATTCATTTATACTGTCACGAAGTATGGTTACTCCAAATAAAACAACCATGTTGTAATATTTTAATTCAAACTAAATTGTAAATAAAAAATAGTGACTTGGCATATTAAGGCCAAACACACACACACACACACACACACACACACACACACACACACACACACACACACACACACACACACACACA
>JAOTRQ010000018.1:2824538-2838965 GCA_028565875.1 Hoplisoma paleatum | reverse complement strand
CAAAAAAAATGCAATTCATTGGTAACTTTCACTATTATGAGCTGTTTTTAGAACAGGCCCGCGGGCGACTCATGAGGGCACCAAGTTGGTGACCCCTGTTCTAGTACATAATATTTGGCTGTGAAATCTATGCTGGCATGTGTTTGGATGCACTAGAATATTTAATAAAATGCTACCTTTTATCCATTGTCAGTAACACATTAGTCTTTGATATACACAAATAAAGTATATATAAATTAAAGTAAAATCTTCATTTTAAATAAACATTAGTGCCTATCATAGACTGGTCAAGCAACCTCCACAGTACACAGTACCTCTCACATCATACAAATATTATGGCTTCCAAAATGGCTCTTAATTGTACTTAATATTATTATTCTGAGTAATAGTATGAATGAACAAACTGATTTGCTTAATTATATGTAAATGGTCATTATGAGTTCAACAAAAAGGGTAAAGTATGGACTGAGACACAATGCAAAGAAAAAGAAAATCTAGCCTGATTTGACTTTTTATTTCATTGGACAAAACGGGCCATATAGACTGCTATCAGTAACCTGTCAATACGCTAGGGTCTTTCATGGTGTGGAGCTGTTTCAGTATCTCATCGCAAAAGTAATTTATACTTCTGTAATAACATCATTGATGCAGAATAATACATATGCAAAGGCAGCAACATATGATGAGGATGAGAGGATAGGAGGATAGAAACATCTTTGCAAACAAAAGAATGTAATCACAGGTGCCAAAACATCATTAATTATTAAAAAAATTAACAACAACTATTACAACTACTACAAAGTAAAAGCCATAACAACATTTTGGCAATAGTTGCAGTCCTAAATGAATGTAAGAATGGAAAGATATTGATTAATGAAATAATAAGAAAGGATGAGACAAAAAAACTAAAATACCTCGGGTTCATGCTGTCTGCAATGAAATAAAACGAAAAAGTAAATTTAAGAAACTATTTTATTTGCATTTTCCATTCAATTTTAACTTCTGTTTTGACATTCTACATTGGCACAGTTAATTCAGTTAAATCACAGCAGAAGAGACAGACTGAGAATCTTTCTTGTATCTTTTGACCTTGATTTTAAATTGGGTGAAATAGTGATGAACAGCAAATCTCAGTTAGTTAGAGGATTGCGTGGTTGTTTGTTGTAACAAAATAAAAATAAAAAATAACATAGCAACACATTACCTGTGGGTATCTAAGATGTTGGAATGAAATAGTATCATTAGAGTTAAATATTGTAGCTATAAACAGTGCTATTCAAACAAACCTTGTCAAGCAATAAATGTTTCAAATTAAAATGTTTTGAATCACTGCTCTGAAATAATTAGATCTTAATAATCTTTCTAAGGACATGGATTACTTAGACATGAGAAGTTTGAATATGATTGCTTGAAATTTGATTAAATTCATAAAGAATTTTGTTGTTGTAATAACGTTGACACTTGACTTATAAAACAATTTGCATGCCTGTATTTTGCATTATGAGTGACAAACAGATTGACAAAAAGATAGCTAGATGGTTTGGATAATAGAACAATCTGATTTAATAAAAGTCATTGGGAATAATATTTCTTAATTTAAACTTGTGTTTTTACAAGCGTTAATTAACCCCCAAAATCTCAGAATGTGACTTCAAAAACGAAATACTAGAACAATGTATGAGACTAGGTAAAAATGTAATGCCATAATCAACCGTTCTCTATAAGATACAACATGCTAATGCTAACCCATATTAACACATACAAAAGCTAAATAAATAACAAGTTCCTAATCTAAACAAGTCTAATCAAAACTAGAACAAAACATTAACAATATGTTAAGCCCTGTGCTAAATAAACAAGTAAAAAGACATACAAGAGCAATGACATAAAAACTAGCAATGTATGATGACAAACAAAAAGACGATGGTATACAAATGGCTATAAATAGTGGGGAAATACAAGGTAAATAGGAAGGGCCGAACTACTCAAAATATTGATACAAACTTATCCGAAAAAGGGAAGATATATTAAAAAAATTATAAAATATTTTTGGATAGTTAAAAGAAGACTTGCCTTAGTATTTGTTGATCCTGTAGGTGACTCATGAAATTATTATATAATTTATTATGTCCCACTTAAATATGAATTATCTGTCATTTGACATACATTTATGCTGTGACTCAGATGATTAGTAGGATGCATGGCAGTGTAATGGAGCTGACATTTTCATGTGCAGATAGATTGTGTTTATGAAAAAATACTGCTTTTTACCCTCTATGTTAGGAGCATCATGCACTAAGAATAGCAGTAAGAATACTTCGGATGATATTACAGTTGCTCAAGTAGAGCACTGCTTAACCTGACAGCTGACTGACTCAGGCCTCCTGAGTGGTACTTAATGTGATAAAAGAGAAATAGCTTTTAAAACAGCCTTTCTCTGCAAACCTGTTTGAATTGTTTTTTTTCATCTGGTTTTACAGAACATGGCCAATTCTTTCTTCTTTTTTTATCTCAGTGTGTTTGAGTGTCAGTTACAAAAAAATGTGAGTCAGTACCTAAACAGATGCTGAAAACTGGAATGTTTTCTACATGCGTGCATATTTAATGCTTTCGTTTTTAGATATTCTAAATTTTATTTATTTTGTGACTTTAAAGAATTAAGTTGGATTCAGTAATTTATCATTGCTAAATAAATTTACTTTGTATAATATATTTGAAATGCAATGGAATATTTGAATAATGGATTCCTTTACCACTACTTTAAATACATAAATAAATAAAAAAACAGTTACCCTATTGGACAAGTTAATCAGTACTGTCTTGATAGATGGATACATTATATGCAGACTAAATTTATAGATAATCTATTAAGTGTGATTTATTATTCATTAACTGCATTACTGAATGCTGAATTACAAATATGAAGATAAAATATATAAAATCTCAGAACATCTTTCAGAAGTGGAAAACAGAGAGTTATTGTTCTCCTAGCTACACATTAGCGATTTATAGAGTTCATAAACTTTTGGAGCAAATTAGAGCAATAGGAAAAGCAAAAGCTATTTGGAACCATTGTGCCAGTCAATAAGCCAATGTTAGACAAAACTCATTGACAAGATCAATACAAAACTAATATTCCCCAAATAGTCATTCCCATTACAAAAACAAAAAGCAGTTACAAATCATAATCATATAACGGCAAATCAAGAAAATAAATCAGTATAAATAACAGTAACAGTAGAAATCCATATAATATTTAAAGTTATCACAAGAAAGTATCTAATGCTTACAAGGCAGGTTTCAAATAGCAGGCAACAAATAGTCATGAGCTTCCAGGGCACAACAGGGCTCACTTATTACTCAGTGCCCCCTGCAGAACAGTTTAGCCAGCAGTCTAGGAGGAGGTTGCCAACACATTTGAAGAGCTAGAGAAACTTGTGGAACCTCACACACCAGATGGACTGTAGATGAAGAATATCATGCTAAAAGCTGCTATGGCAACAGTGTAGAAAAACTGCAATACATGCCATGACACTATTTAGTGAATTAAAAAAACATCCAGCAAGGACAAAAAAAATGTTGAAACAAATAAGGCATGCAAAATATTGGAAACCTACTATGGAACATTGTATAATATGATCATTCCAATTAAAGAAGAACAGGAAGGTTTGAAAAACTATAGATGATTACAAAATGGACCAAATCAGGGATCAAAGAAGGTGACATTGTCTAATATGACAATTGCAGATAAATTGCAGATGTTTCATATGTGAACAAGATCCTAAAACATATGCAAAACACGTTCGATGTACAAGCTAGAATTGAAGAAGAGACATATAAGAGCAGATCACAAATCTCCGGATCATGATGGACAAAGCAGGAAGGAGAAACCAGATAGTGTATTTATGCTTCCTTAAACATTAATCATTTTTAGATAGATTTGCACTTGCTCCAACTACTCAGGGAACGGTAAAAAACTTAACAATATACTGTTGCTAGGGTGCTCAGAGAAACAGCAATTTCAGTGGCTTTTTTACTATGTTAGACTCTTTAGATAAACTACAGGAGTCCGTGTGTCATATTGAGAAGAATGCACAGGAATTTAAGATGCTGATAGATATGAAACCTTCAGCAATGGTTGAGGGCCTTGCTCGAGGGCCTAACAGCAGCAACCTGGCAGTCATGTTGCTTGAACCAACAACACATTTTGATTACTAGTCCAGTTAAGGTTTAACCTTAAGGTTAAAATCTAGGTCAGGTTGCCAATCTATCTTGCACAGCTTGTGGTCTTTTTTTCTTGTGTGTTGAATCCCTGTGTTAGTACATCCGCAGGAACAAGGCTCTCATAGCAAGAACATACTGAGCAGAAGCTGTCCAATCACTTGTTTAAGCATTTGGGCTGCCACGGGGGGTACATATCTTTTTATCAGCACAGTAGTTATGAGAAAAAATGAATCCTAGCCACAGTGGGTTATTCATCAGAGCTGCAGGTTAAGACTGAGCCTAAAGTAAGTGAGTCTATGTTTAATCAGAGGTGTGGGCCATATATTTTGAGTGTTTGGTCTGCTTACTAAACCTTAGAGTATTGACCAGTTAATTGTCTGCTTGATTCCTAAAGGCAACGTTTCCTAAAGGCAAAAATGCAAATATGGATATTTAAACCGCTAATTAAACTGATTTTTTTTATCAGGTCCTTCTGGCTTGCTTCTGGTTCAGCAGCAAATCATGCTAATGGTCTTTCTTTGTCAATGAGGCAGGTTTATTTGAAAGCAGGAAAACAATTGAAATCCTGCGTACAAGAATTAATTAAAAAGTCAATTTTAAGATTCCACACAGCTAGTATTCTCTAAATCATGCTGGAGTGCTATTAACTTGACCAATAAATACTTTTTTTTTAACAGAACGCAAATTAAACTTGTAATAGATGTCAATGTGAGAGTGTGCAAATATATTAACGGACATGTTTTGTACAGCATATAGATCTATTTATCCTTATTTTAAAAGATGTGTAATATGTTCCATTTAAAAGTACACAGTTTTGTAGAGAGTTTGGACTGAAAAATTTTTTTTAGTCTGACTTGAACCTTGAAGTAAATACAAGGAAAATATGGAGTTTTGCATCTTTTGAATTCCAGGAACTACAAGTAACCCTGCTGCTTGTGTGCGAAGTAAACATGCTTGGTTGTAGTGTTCGATAAAATCATTCAGATGCTGAGAAGCTAGACCATGCAATGCCTAAAAAGTGTAGAGAAGACAGAACGGTTCTAGTTGAAATTGAGTTGCTGCATTTTCCACCAACTAGAGCTTGTTTGTGGATCTTTCACGATCACCACCAGGAATAAAACCTGATAAAGATGCTTCCCCAATAATGCTGACAATTTATTCAACTGCAGCGGACAGGATTTAAGAAGAAATACCTTATCCTGTATAAGAAAGTGTCTTGCATTGTACTTGCATTACTTTTTTTTTTTTTGATTTAGGTTTTATGTCGAACCATTTCCTCTTGACCTCCTTGACTGTTTGAGAAACAGAAAACATTGCATTTACAGTGTAGTATGTTTCTTTTTTTGACCAGAAACACCATTACACAGACTGGAAAAATATATGTTGTTTTAAATCTTCTAAAGTTTTATTCAACTTTTTTAAAAGCTTTTTAGTGAGAGTAAAAGTAAATAAAACACGTTTTACTCACACAATTTCACATTTGTGGATTATACGTAGAATTTGACCCACTTTCTGTCTCACCTTCCTTACCATTCTTATGAATTCTTGACCACGCTGGTCGAAAGTGCACTTTATTAATTGAATATGTTGAAGCTAGCAGAAAACCTGAAATTCTAAATGCACACATGTATTATGCAAAGAGAATTTAGTCAAAGAAGAATTTAAGATAAAACAAAGTTGCTTCATTAATCTTTAAATCGCACAGTTTTTTTCCTTCCTATTTTCCCCAATCCTGTTCAGGATCTTTTTTATTTTGCCTAGTCGCTTAATCTTGCTCCACTGTGACCAGGAGCCACTGGGTGCAGAATGGAAATAACATGTGATCAGTGATCAGCTAACCATAGAAATTAAATAACAGAGTGAAAACTAGCAATTTAATGCTTGTATGCAAATTATGAATGACAGGAAAAAGCCCAACAGCTATAAGTAGGTAAGTAGGGAAAATAAAATGCTGGTATCACATCTTCACTTAAACTACAAAGAGCGGAAAAACAACAAATCTTTTTCACAGTCTAGGTGAACTATATAGTTCGCTTCCTTGATAACAACAGCTTTATTAACACTAGTTGTCAAAAGGCTGGGTTCCCTGCTTTCCTGGATATATGGAACATGTATTCATGCTCTGTGAGCAGATACTACTTACATATAGTGAGAAAAGAGACCTGTACATGGTGTTAAATTTATTGGAGTTTATTCACGTTCCAGCATGTAACATTACCATAAAAGCCAAGTATTTCACTACAGGGTGGCAGCAGCTAGATAACATTATTATGGTTTGCTCCATTTCCACGATCCTGTTTGCGAGTGCATTCAAAGTTATCTTCAGTGGAGCAAGCCCCATGTCCAGCACAACTCCTCAAATGGCTCAGTGAGCTGACATAGTGGCCACAGATGAAAATAAAACCTTCAAAGTTGGCGCAGCTCAGTTAGCAAACGAACGAAAGATGACAGGACTGTTTTCAGTAGAAGATACTGCTGCTGGCAGAGCAACCTATCTGAAGCACTGAGTAGGAGCCCACAGCCAAGCTCCCAGAAAGACAGATGGGGATGATGATGAGGAAGCAGCTGAGAGAGAGAGAGGCTTATGAAGATCAACAGTAGTCAGCTCACTGGAAAGCTGCCTTGAATGTTTATTATTTCAAAATAAATTCAATAACAAAAAAAGAATAATTTTAATCAAATTCAGATTGCTCATTTGTGATGAATGCAACAAACTAACAAAATACGTTCTATTGTAGTATTTAGATAACAACACTTCTGAGCTCTAGAGGTAACTGACTAAAATTGGCCAATGTTCACTCTACTCGTTGGCTTTTTATCACACTATCTGTTTAACTTTAGTAACGTGTGGGTGTTTTTGTTTATTGTTGTTTTGGCACAGTGAACATGAAATCCTTTATTTTTAAAAATAACTTCATACACATCAACACCTGTTTTTTCTGAAGAATTCCTGAGACCAGATCTATGGAAAAATGGCCTGGGTATCAAATATTGGTTTTCTTTTGTTCGGGTTCGCCATTACTGAACCTATAAGACGATTCAGTGTCTAATTAACATGATTGTGGAAACTGAAAATTCATGCAAAAAGGACACGGTCCAGCTTACAATACAATTTTTTTTTAATGATATCATTGATTTAATGATGCTATGAACCACAATCTTTTTGGGTGGATCAGACCCACATGAAAATAATTCACCTGCTTGCCCTGTAATTAATCCTAATATCCAACAATGGAACAGAACACATATCTGTCATTATTACACATATACAGATGAGCAGTACAATTAAATTACTTTACATATTACTTATTTGGAAGTTGCTGTCAGAGCGCAGGGTCAGCCCATACGGCACCCCTGGAGCAGACTGGGTTATTATTATTATTAAAACTAGCAGATCTTAAACCAGCACTTGGCATATTCAAACTCATGGGTTGTTAGTAATGCTATACAAATATTAAATTTTTTATTATTTTTGTATAATTACATTGTAGAAATTAAAGTGTATATGTCAGTAAAATAATTGGACCTAAATAACTTTTAGAAATAGATTTTGTTTTCACAATCCTTCTTTGTTACACAGACCAACAGCACCACCATCTGTAAAGTATGTGAAAGTAAAGAAGCCATCATGGCATGACATCACACAACTCGTCATACACAAATAAGTCAGTGATAAAAAATAACAAGCATATTTTTATTACATGTCTTTATTGTTCGACGTACCATAAAATGATAACTGTACAACTCAGCAGAACTCAGGACACTAATTTTCCAAATCAGGTTGCTGGCTGAAGACACATAAAAATGTACATATTTACATAGAAAGGCTTATTCAAATGTGGGACGACACTTCACATGATTAACAGAAAAGAAGTCCAGACATCTAAGCAAAATAAAAACAAATCTGGCTTTAAATCAAAGGCAATGATTCTAGACCCTGGTACTTCTCTGAAAGAGCAGATGAGTGAGACTGCAGAGAGGGTTCATGCTAATCAAGGCACTCCGTGATGTACTATGTACAAAATCAATTAAAAGTGAGAGGAGCTCACTTGCAGGCTTTTCACAGTAATTACGATCCTCTCTGCATGCTCACTGAAAATGTCTAAGCACGAAGAATAAAAAAAACTGTATAAAAACCCTTTTACTGTTAAGTACCCATTTCATTCAAGCTCACAGATAATGCAGACAACTTTTATGGGATTGTGGAAGGAAAAAAAAATAAAACAATTACATGACAAGTCTCTCTTACACAAGGGCCAGGATGTTATTCCATTGCAGCACCATTTTTGTTCACCGCTTTTAAGCGGCATCCCAAAAAAATTTAAAAACTGAAAAGCGCAGGCATAATCCTCCGATACAAAGTTTGTGGAAATGACTAAACATGAATGGAAACGAGAAGCACGATTCATACAAGCATATTGTTCTTTGGTGATTTGTGACCTCTTACCATGTCTATAATTTTAAGTTAAAATAACATTCATTAAAAAATAAAATCTATAATTTACAGCAATGTGATGTATAAAGCCTACTTTCTGTCACCCAGTTGCCTTTTTGTAACACATCCCGGTGAGTGTAAACATGATCTTCATGTGGGCCACAGTCCAGTAATTTCCTTCCACCAAAGCAGACCACTTGAAGCATATATGCGCAAGAATAGTGACATCAACTAAGAAGGTTTCAGTTTGTATTTGGAAATTAAGTACATAAAAATATAAATCTGTTACAAATTGATGTGTAAGATTCCATATATGCATTACATTGCTTAGATATTTAGCGACGTTAAAGGCGCATCAGTGGTTCCCAACCTGTAGCCCTGCGAGATATAAATATAAACAAGCGACAACACGCATGTGGCACATGTGATTAGCTTTTGGCCCTTTTTGGATAAAGAGGACAAGAACCACTGGGTAAGATGACTAAGTGTGTCGTGCATATTTTATTTCATAGGCAGCAGCTGTACGTAAAGTTGAAGGACAAAAACAACAAAGCAACAGGCCTGAATCTACATCTAAACACACAATAGCATCATAAGCTAGACAAAAAAATGTAGTATCGTGTAGCCCCCAATAACATGAGCACGTAAAATGCAAGTGACCGTGCTGGGAATGGAAGACCAGACATGAGAATTAGTTTAACTGTAGACTTTGAATTGATTTGTTTATATCATCCGCTCTTTCGTTTTTAGCACTTTTCTACATGCAGTTTTAACTGGTGTTAAAACAGTTAGTGGTCATGTTGGCAAAGCAGCTCCATAACTTGTTAAAGTTTGGGTAAATCCTGCATTCAAGCATTTTTGTAGGGTGCGCTGGTGTGGAAACACATGACAGAAAATACAAGAGATTATAATTTTGTGGAGCGCTTTTAATACCGGGCCTGTTCCAACTGTGATGAGCAGACCGTCGGGACAGAGTAAAGATGGAAAACAGCGTTTGGGTGGAAAAAGCAAGGCTCCCCTTGCGCAAACTGGCTCTATGAACCCCACAATGAGAAGAGGTATAAAGCAACCACGGGTTGGATAATTGAAGATTTAGCTCTACTTTATCTGAATGAAAATTGCGATAACGGCAGCAGAGTCACACGGAAATTGAAATGGAAGGATGGAAATGGAAGATTGAATGTTGGAATATATTGCATTTCACTGATAGAAATCTGGTGAGACCACGACTTAAAACAGTTAAGTGGAGAACACAGGGTTGCATTTGAAAGTTAAAAGCACTTGGTGGGGCATGAGTTATGGTTTCTGGTTTTCATCCAACCGACTGCACAAAAGGTCTTTATAAGACCAAGATCTTCACCTTGCCATAGCTTTAAAAAAAGGCCAATAAGGGGGTTTCCTCTTAAATAGTTAAATAGTTATAAAACTTTCCCTCTTTTTGTTGTTTTAAACAGACTGTACATGTGGTACCAGTACATAAAAAATTGTAAGAGATGTTACATTAGAAAGAATACCTTCCTTGATAAATCATATCAAAAATATGCAGCTTTTAGTAAACATATTTCATAGCAACACATGTTTTCTACCCAAACTTTAAACTGCTACATTACATTTCAGAGTTAGCATATACCAGTATGGTGAGTGATGCCTCGGATCCTTTGTATAGTCCAAATGCTCACTTCATGCCACGATGACCAATTGCACAGGGCAGCTGTGTGAGACCAGAAAAGAGTGCAGCGATAGATGACGTGGAGTTCATAGTATACTTCCCACAGTCCTTAATATATATCTCTCTCTCTCTTTCTCTCTCTCGTGTGTTTCATATAATATTAATTATTCTTCCCCAGACCCTCACATACGCAGGTCCATCCATCAGCAGCCCCACATCAGCTTAGCCGTATCGGCTTCCTATGTGCTTTGTAGCTACTCCTAATGGGCTGAAATCTGCCGGCTACGCTTCGGCCGACTTCAAGACCTTCAGTCAATCTTCTCCACTTTACCGATGATCTTTTCTTCGAAGATGGGCAGGATGGCATCATCTTCACGCACCTCCTCAAATACCACGCCGCAGTCAAACTCGTCACTCACTTTCTTAAAATAATACCTGTGATTGGAGAAGAAAAGTGCTTCTGAATAAAACAGTGTAATAATTGGTTAAACAAAACTCTCAATACCTTGTGTTTAAATTCCAAATGTAATGTATTTTCCACACTATAAGGCGCACCTATAAGCCTTAAATTTCTCAGAAATCGTATTTGCGACTTACATTTGCACAGAAATTCCAAAATCTATAGAAGAATTAGCCATTTTCAGCTGACACAAGGATGCAATACATACAGTATTGATGTGCCCATCTCCCAGACAATGTGAAAAGCCAAGTGAAGAAAATGAATTCTAAGCTTGCCATCATTCTGGGAGGGTTAGCAAAAGAACTTCAGCCGCTGGACATTTGTAGAAACAGGGGGTTTGAAGTGATGTTGTGAGCAGCGTGGGAATGGTTACTATGTAGCAGTGACGTTTACTAGAACTGGGAAGCAGACACTGGATGAGTTATGCCATTGTATATGAATGGATTGTGGATGCCTGGGCTAAGGTTTGTGCGGTAACTGTTTTCCGAGCTTACGCAAAAGCCGGCATCATCGCTAAACTGCCATTTGGTAACAATACTGACTCAGAAAATGATGAAAGAGAACCCAGAGTGCATGATCGTGAAATTGCCCAGCTGTTCAATTCAGACACAAATGATTAGGACTTAGGATTTGTGAGAGAAGATTGATTTAAAAACAAATGTGAGGGTCTTTTGTTAAATAATAGAATAAAGAATAAAGAATAGAATAAAGATAAACTAAAATAAGTTTCGCTAATTTTACCGGTACTTTTTTGTAGACCGTATGTTATAGTATGCATGCTAAAAATGTTGCATGTTGAATGCTTAAACGCTCAAACGCTATTAAAATGTAAACAGCAGTAACAGTTTTTTATCATAAGTTTTCGGAGTGTTCTTAAAAGGGCTTAGCCAGAAGAAAATTAAACTTGACTTGATACGATTGCTATGTGTGAGACTTTGTATGAACATGAACATGTTTAAAATTCGTAATAAAATGTCCTCTTTAACATACGACAATCCTAAAATTATTACAACACTGGGAACACCAATGTGAGAATGTAATCACTGTTTAAATTGGTGATACATGGTGGACATCCTTACCTATAGCTCCCTTTCTTGGTTAGCAGCTCCTTAAACTGTCCAAGCGTGACGATCCTCCCTTTGACTGAGGTTCTGTATGGGATGGGCTCGCCACAAAAGTAATAGGCCACAGTGATGTTCTCGCACGGTTGCTTTTTTATTACTTTGTGTCTGCAGAACAAAAGAAAATGGTGAATTTAGATGTGTGATCAAAGCATTACAGTCATAAAAGATTGAAAGCTGCTTGAGTAGCATGTAAAGCACAAAAACAATATTTCTCTTGCCATGACTGAATGAAACGTGAAATGTCAACTTATGTGAAGAGAAAACCAAATATCAGTTCGTAGCGAACATACATTGAACATGTGGCTTATGCTCTATTAAAAGCAAAAACAATTGATGTACTTTATCAAGTTTCAAAACAAAAAAACTGTTGTGCATTGAAATCATGAAGTAGTAATTTATGTCATGCAGTTGGAAGCCTACTCAGGAAATCAATTTTACAATGAGAAGAAATAATGTGGATATTTTGCATCATGTTGTTTAATGAAGGATGACCTTAATATATTGAGCATCACATTTATTCAAGAGTTTAGTTGTAATAAACCTTAAAGCCGTGCACTTATTTATTTTGCTTTTAACATCATGCTTTACACTTTAGGATATATTCATGACAGGAAAAGATTCATCTCACAAGTCATAAGTAGTTATGGATAATTTTGTATCTTTAATTTACTTGCATGTTTTTGGACTATGGAAGAAAAACGGAGCACCCGGAAGAAACTCACGGGGTGAACATGCAAACAGTGTGGCCCAGAATCCTTGCATGATGTTGACGTGGTTCTGATTATTGTTTTGGTTTATCTATGCTAATGTTTCACTGAATAAAGAAACTTGCTGATATTCAACTTTTGTTTTTATTATTATTATTTTAAAGAGAAGTTGGTCATCAACCAACAATAATGATGAATACTTAAAACACATTAAAATTAGTGCATGCAAACATACACAAGCCAAAACAATAATATGCAATATGTGCATGGCTAAGCCTACTCCATAATAATCATAGATGTTGTGGTTTTCTATCCCAGCGATTACTTGAAGCAAAAGTGTTGTGTGCAGAATTTTAATAAGGGTCAAACGATTATGACTTGGCCAGAGGTATCCAAACAGCAAAGGGTACTAACCGGCAAACATCACAAAGAGATCAATGCAGCCAAGACTCATTGACGTCAGAGGACACAAAGGCTATAGTGCCTGGTGTGGAAAGGCAACTGTGACTCATATTGCAGAACATTTTAACACTTGAGTGCGAGTGGATTAAAGTGCACCCCCAGTGCACACTGCATGGGGCTGCATAGACAGGAGACAGACACGTGACACATGTAGATGGTTCAGCCACTTTTAGAGGGATGACACTGTAGATCAATCCTCCGCTTTGGACGTATAACCGCTTATGTTACTTAATACCGCATATTGTGCAGTCCATGGTGAAATCCAGGATCCATATACATTCATAAACATATGCAAATTTTATAATATATGCATACTGTGTGTGTGTGTGTGTGTGTGTGTGTGTCTGGCTGCAACAGTTCACCACTTGGTGCAGTAACGACCTGCCACTTTATATCTCTGTTTTTTAAAATATATTTAATATTTAATAGCTACTTAATTATATCATTCATTTATTTATCTAATCACATTCTGCACATATCTGACCACTTATTCATGCACCATTTTAATTTACTTTAACATTACTACTATTACTACTTTTGCCATGATTATCCAGAAGCCATACTCTAGCAGTAAAACAGAAATAAGGAATCAATCGCACATTTTGGATCTACACATCCCAGAGGAATACATAATACAACTCACCTCTGCTTGGTCTGCAGGGTTGCAGATTTCTTTTTCTCTTCTTCAAGTCGTCTGCGAGCCTCTTCCAGTTGTGTAAGGGGGTTGGGTGCTGGATTCGGGGGCATGGTTGGGTCTTGGATGAATGGGTGTGAGGGCATCACGTTGTTGCGAAGCTGCGCAGTGACCCATGGGTGTACGGCCCCCGGTCGCTCTACTGAGCTCGGCCTGCCTGACTCGTGACCCTGAGCCTTCTTAGAGCCGGAGATGCTCCTGAGAAAAAGAACAGAGAGATGTTTTGATTTCAGACCTGAATGTACTCAACAGTTAATCAAGTATGTAGTTTTAATGCAAAGCTTAACTGGGCTAAGGGCTTAGTTTTGGTCAATTTCATAAAACCTCAATTGGCATGGGTGATAAGAACATATTCCCGTTTCGGCTAGCAGTGAAAATTATATTGTCATATTAAATTGCAATAATGTTGGATTACATAAAATAAGCCCAACAAAAAACAATTCTCACTGTTTTGTTTAGATTAATGGTTAAAAAACATACATCTTTACAAAGATGATTTCAAGCCATTTTGTTCAATACTATAAATGTTTTGGTGCTTGATGAGAATTCTGCATTATTACTCTGTCGATGCAATTTATAGGGCTGACCGCAATTAATCGATTATTCGTTGGTCGACCAAAAAAATTACTAGTCGGCCAAATTCCATTGGTCG
>JAOTRQ010000018.1:2805215-2818984 GCA_028565875.1 Hoplisoma paleatum | reverse complement strand
ATTTATATAGGGGGGGGGGTAAACAGGATCAAATCAAGCGATGGCTAAACTAGATAATGGATTGATTGGCATTTCCTTTCTGTAGCAGTGATTCGCTAACTGGTGACATCTTGTGACACAAAACTGGTACTACCACTAATATAAACGCCAAAAACGTTTAACACACACACTGAACACTTTTCGTGCAAACATTTCGTAAACAACGATTGTGGGCCGAACATAACACTACTCAAAATATCTTAAATTAAATAATGTTTTATAATGAGCAACTGAAACTATTAGTCTCATAAACGACTGATTTGAATGTTTGGTTTAGTCAACTTAATTTTTTTAAATAACATGTTGTAGAGTATATTATCAAAATGGTAAAAAAAATATAAAAGTTTCTTTTAATTTTTAAAGATGGACAATGATGACTTGTGATAGTGCAGGCTGATATAAAATCTTTTTGGAATTATAATGATCTCCCCACTTATGTTTATTTGAGGCTATAACGCAATAATATAATATTTACAAGAAATTGTGCCCATATTGTATGGTAAGAATTTATGTGAGGTGAAATACACTAGATACACAATCTAGCATTGGGGATGCAAAAACTAAATAAAATCCACTCCAAAATCTTGGAACAGTAAGGCCAATCTATTTATTTCTGCTGAAGACTGTAAGCATTTGGATTTAATGTTACAAGATGAATATATGATGAAGAGTCAATATTTTAGGTTTTATTTCTGGATGTGATACACAATACAGAAGTTCAGCACATTTTGTCAGAACTCACCCATTTGTCTGGTGAACACACTTTTTGGAACATGTAACTGTCAGGTGTGTTTTGTTGTCCAGGTGTGACCTGTCACATTCATATTTCAGACAACTAATAGTTTTAAATATTTATTCTCCATTTTAGTTTATGTTAGCTTTCCTTTTGCATTTAGAGTAGCCATCAACATGACAAATCATGACACATTGAATCACTACACAATTATAGGCCATATTACAACCATTTAGAATGTTTTAAAAAGAATGTTATTTGTAGTATATCACTAGTGTATATGTATATCACTAATATATGTAAATAATGTTTAGTCTAATTTTCATCTTGTATGGTCAAACCCAAATGCTTTCAATCTTCACCAGAAAAAAAATCTGCATAAGCAGATGGGTTTGATTTATACATACTTTTGCAATGCTCCACAGCATCACAAGACCGGGAATCAGAATTAAATCTTGCTTATGGTATCTGTATAGGATATAGTGCTTTTCTTTTATTGGTATCTTGGTTTCCTCTTACATCACATATGCTTGCTATGCATTTATAATTCTAAATTGGCCAAAATGACTTAGAGGTACAGTGTGTGTTTCCTATTCGTTAGTCATACCAGTGTGTGTATCTGCACCACAGAAGTGATATGCTGAACGTATGCTAATAGCCTGGTGGTTTTTTGTACTATCCTCTATAAGATGCAAAAGGGACCTCTCTGCCCCCCTAGTGTGCCCTCTGGGTTGAGAACCTCTGCCCTAACTTTCATTAGCATTAGTCTGAACAAGTATGAGCATTACAGTGAAACAAATGCAATGCATTTAATATATAATGACTGTAAATCCTACATTTAATTGAAATACCTTACCTGAGGTACACTCATGCTTTTGACCAGAAATGTCCATCCTCCGATAAGAGAAACCATTTCCAGACTGGTGGCGATATCAAGTGCCAGAAAAGATGACATTCTTTCCTTTCTCAGAATTAGATAGTGGGCAGTCCATAGTGAATACCACCATTTCTGGTTGTGTCTTGTATCCATTTGTACCTGAAATGCAGATAAAAATTTCTCTTGATGCACATGTTGCTTGAAAATCAACTCTTCTGAATTAATGATGCAAACAAAGAATTGATATCAGCAAGTATGTTGACACAACCCCATACCATGACAGACCCTGGCCTGAGGACTTGTTGCTGATTGTGGTTTGGTCCTTTTCCTTGTTGGTCTGAAGCACACGGGGTACGTTTCTGAGTTGCTTAGAAAATCTCATACTACCATATTAAACAAAGCTAAAGCAGTTCACCATTAAACAGTAGCCAGGTGACATTTTTTATTGGCAACTTTTTTGAACATGCAAACTGCGGCCTGAGCATCTATCTCAAAAGCTGCATGGCGTTCCATGGAGTTGCAAATGTTCTATGAAGTTGCATGGAGTTCATACAAAGCATTACGATTATTTTTGTAAACGAGTATCTTTACATAAAACATTTAATAAAAATATGTGTGACATTATGTATTACAAGACATTTCTTGGTTAAAAAAACTATAGTTTTGTACGATCTGTTTTATAGAATGTAGCACAGAGCCTATTCTGCTAGCATTTAAATAAGATAACATCAGCAGCTGCAAAATCAACTCTATACTTGCTCTTTCTGAGCCTTTACTTTGATCACTGGACCTCCCACTGTGAACCAACATATGGCCGTGGCTTCATACTCGCTCAGCACAAAGACTCACTTGGAAACAATCAGAGCAATACAGAGCATATTGAGAAATTCCAAAGTCAATTGTTTGGAAAGATCACAGAAATTGGACAACCATTTAATAATTGTTTCAACCCAAATGTACGCGTCAATATTGGTGCTGATTCAAAGAGCTGTTTTATTAAAGTAGCTGAGCAAGAAGCTTATGATAGTCAGTCGTCATAATAATATTACATGCTTTGCCACATGGTAGCATTTAGCTGTTTTAGTTTTCAAGAAACTATTTGGCTGCTGTGGTAGGTAGACCTTTTGTAACTATACTAACAGAGGATGTGATTGGCCGCAGCATCCATACACCACATACTAACGACTTTATTATTTGTAGTCTATGTCCAAATTTATAGAAAACAGGTGTATCCTAATGTATAACGTAAATTACACACTTACACAACATACACTTACTAACATTGCGGCAATAATTTGAGAATATGTAATTTCTCTTTTAGAATGATTATTCCCCTGATACATTGTATGATGAGCTGTATGCAAAGGAGCTCCAGTTGCCTACACAGCACATTGTTCTCAACCAAACACTTTCATGATCAGGATTGCTCATAATTTTGTGATCTTATTTCAACAGGTCATCACAATGTACTTTTAAATGTACTTCAGTTGCCTATGTTCTAATTTTCAGCATTATCAGAGTAAAAAAATATCCTAAATATTTTCAGGTTATGTGTGTAATGCTTTCAAGTGTTCATCAGTACATCAGTTCAACTTGAATTGTGAGGCAAGATTTGTATTTCGGCATTACTGCCTGAGCGCTCTGGTTTCCTCCCACAGTCTAAAAACATGCAAATAAGGCAAATTAAAAGTACAAAATTGTCAGAGTACTGTGTTTGATGTGACGGGTGTCAATGACTATTTCCTGTCATGGGTGTTACCTAGAAATTTAATATAATAAATATAAATCTTTTCAATCCATTTTATTATAACATACAGTAAGTCTATGCAATATTTCAACATTTGCAATAATTTATTAGAATAAAAGCAAGTAATCAGAAAATTAATGGAATACTCTGATGTTTTTAGCATGCAACACATGCACACTGCACATTGTGCTAAAGACATTGCACAGAAGTAGTGCAACATTGCCATTTTACAATTTCATGTTAACATCTGCTGTTAGACTTACATAATATATTTAATTAGATTTTTTTTTCCACCAAAGATTAAATTATACTTTATCATTAATAATAACATAAATACATTTACGTAATATGATTAATTAGTAATATGAGTTTTAAATCAGGAGCTTATTGCACACAACAATAAAATTGTATAAATTCACTACTGTTATGACTAATACATGGAAACCTGTGACTTTGTTTTATATATATTATTGTTTAAAGTGTATACTAATTCATGAATACTAATTTTATTTGTTATAATACTTTGCATAGGATAACCTGGTCATTCTTACACCAGTAAGAAATTCTTTAGAAATTCCTATATTAAATTCTTAATATTATAAAAAGATGACTTTTTAAACAAACAAATGAATAAATAATGAGCAACCAGAGATGTAACAGAAGTACCTAAACTGGCATTAAATATATTGCCAACAGTCAAGGACAAAGCGCATTCCCATCTCTCATCTGCATATCACTACTTCACGTATGCTTTTACTAGCTGTGACAGACTAATATGCAGCTCAAGAATACAATATAAAGGTGATGACAGCTATGTCAGCTGAATGAGGTTCTGAAGAAAAGCATTGCAGCTTGCAGCTGTTTCTTCAGATTTTAATCACAGTGACTTAGAAGAACTTACTATTCTCAATGTGATTCATTTAGTACATGGTATATAGCAAATGAGTTTAGTCTTAATGATTTTTCTATATGAATAATAAACAGAAATCTAACCTATTAAACATTTTAGTGAAGTTTTATGGACAGTTGGCACAATTTGTTTAAATCTCAGTTTGTATCATCTGTTAAAAACATTATTGCCGCACATAGTGCAATTCAAATGCACTGCATTACAAAGTTTAAAAAAACTCAGAAGACATAAAGAGTTTTTCTGATGTCATGATAAAAGTCTTCTTGACAGAAGAGGAAAAAAATCTTTTCTCTGTTTTTTGTTACAGCTGCCATTTTAGATTTGGGCCTCCCAATATGCTGGGCTTAAAATTGGCTTATCTTCTGAGGGGTCTGGTCAGTTCACAAAAACCCATTTAGATGTTAAACCTGAGTGCCGCTTTTTTGATGCATACAAAAAGTTTGTTTTATTCTATCAAACAAGACCAGGTTAATTAAGTCTTATGTGAAATCCGTCAAAACAAGGCTCTAAATAAAGATTTAGATAAATAGCTTTTAGATTAAAAAATGAACTAGAACATAAAATGATGATTTGTAAAAGAAGCAAATGTTAGCTGATCGATGTTAGCTTGTATATCTCTTGATTAAAATGTTTTAAATGATTGGGACATAGTGTGTAGAAGAAAGGCTGTGATATATTATTGATGAGATCTTCTTTTTAGAGTTTGAGATTATTGGGATAGGAGGTGGTACCAAAAGCCTGTCAAAGTGTATTCTGGAATCCTGCTGCTATCTTTTGTGATTGCTGAATATATCGAGGCTAACAATCCATGCAGTGGATTAGGCACAGAGGATTAAATGATTTTCTGCCTGGAGTTTACTTTATACCAAAAAACATAATTTATATTACCACATAAAAAGCAAATTATAAAATTAATGTATTTTTGCTATTTTGCTTTCGATAAGAAATGAAATAAAGCATTACTGATATCAAACTAGCCAAACAATATGTCTGAAATTATTAAAAAAAAAGCATAAACAAATGCGCAAGGATAAATCGTAAACGCTTGTCCTTACTTCAAAGTCAAGCTAGCAGCTTTCTTCAAACAATATAATCAAAACGATTGGTGTGCTAGCTTTGAAAGCAAGTGGGCCAATATAAACGCGAACATGCATGTTGACGCCAAAATGTAAGCCATAAATGTAACATTTTTTGAAAAAGAGTTACAATCAATTTTTTTGCATAAAAACTGCCACCATTACACATTGTGGTGATAAAGTATACAAACTATGCACCTACCATCTTCATGTGGGATCATCTCATTGTGTGATAAAGACTGAAGCCAAGAATATTCCAATTGTCTTTTCATAGATTGAGTCCAGTGTTACGCAGTCTGCGCCATGCCCAGTCGCCATCTTTAATTTGAGTTCTGCTGCTGATGCCCGTCTCCCTTCCATCATCCTTTCTCTTTTAGTGCTTTCAGTCCAAGCCTCCTTTTAAGTATATTATTGAAGGGGGGACTTCTTTTCTCACTGACATATCATAATATCGACAGGGTCCTGGGTTGCTCATTGGGGGGCGGCGAGAACCTTACCATGTCGCTTTTTCTTTTAGCGTGTTCAGCTTCAAACATATCCGCTGAAAATAAAAATTTATCCTAGTCCTAGGCCTTTGATCCAATGAAGGCCTGAATTTAAAGCCTCTAATGCTAAGAGGTGGCATTCTCTCAGATGTTCCATGTAATGAGATTTTGAGTGCTATGATTAATCTAGGCCAATTTTATACACAGACACAAGCCATGCACATAAAGCGAACACAAAAGACGCGAACATTGATGCACTTAACCAACAAATTCGTTTCTGACAGGTTCACATGATTACAAATTAGTGAATAATCGATGAAAACCGAATATGAGGCTGGCTGGTGTTCTTTAATTCTGCAATAATTGTTTTTTTAAACATAATTTAATATGAAAAGTTTTTAAAAAATAATTTTTAATTCAATGTTTTTTTGTCTTTTGTTAATTTTTTTTCTTTGCCACCATTTGTACGACAATGGCAGATAGTTATACCATTTAAATAGTTTGTGTTTAGTCTGGGTTTAGTCTCAAAATGGACGATATGCTCACCTGCTTCTCCTGCTGGGTTTCTCCACTGCCACAATATCCATGATCCGCCATGACTAAACGCAGTTGCCCACTTGCCACGCCGAAATAGTTTGGAATACTCACGAATCTGTCTTTACTACTCTGTTGATAGAAGTGCATCTTTACTTTATGTTGCAGCCTTAGCGCTGCAAGCTGATTGGTTGACAGAAAGGACCAGATGATAGACCTCGGAAACCCTGTGTAACTATGGCAACAGACCCCACAGGCAAAGTGATTTTGCACCTAATTGCTCAGTAAACATCAGACGTTGAGCTGGATCTGATCACAGTGTGAGATGAATCTTGTGGGGGGGAGTTGAAAAAATCAAAAAAGCTTTGAAAATGAAAGGACAGCTGAGCACTGCCAGAGAGGTCCTTTCTGAGAGGGGAGAAAAAGACGGAAGCACACAACCGAAATAAAATCAATCCATTCTATCAGACATTTTACAGAATGTTCAAATGCTTTTTGTTATTACTTGGCGGTAAGCATTATAAATATAATAGGCAATGCAAAAATGTAAAGTGAATACTGAGAAAAAGAGTAGCAAGAAGATTGCAGAGACATGAGAATGGTGGAAAGAAAAATGTAGAGGGGGGAAGATGATATTGCCTTTGTTGGGAATCTTATCAGCTGCTTACCCTTCATACAGATTTCACACTTGCTTGTCTTGTAGCAGCCTGGGTCAGAGGCAGCAAACTCTTCCCACAGTACACGATTTTTCATTCAAAACATCCTTGGTGTTGCCTGCCATTCGGATTTGCGTAGACACCGGTGCAAATTCGCTGTACATACTTTGTGTTGTTCGTCGGACCTTTCGCCCCATCACATTCAGAATCATGTCGACTGGCGGTGGTATGTACCCTAACAAACAGTTGGGATCCCGCTAGCAGGAGGTCCAAAAACAGCAGAATGGCTACTAAAAAGAAAACCATGCAACAAAAATAGCATCTGGCCACTAGTCTCAATGTCTTCATAGCTCATACTCCAAAGTAAGGGCTTGACTGTTTTAATCCTGTTGGGGGGCTGGTGGGGTCATTCTGTATTACGAAAGAAAACGTGTGTCTTCAACAAGAACAACAGCCTGTAAAACTGGAGTTAGTAAGTATTTTTCATTTTAAATGCTTTTGAAATTCTTTAAGTCACTTATATTTTTCCATGACAAAACTGAAGATCAGCGCTATATTAAAATGTAACAATGTATTTGATTTAAACTGATTAACTCTTTCATTTAACATATATCGTAATGACTGAGATGTGATGTCATAGGTAAACTTTTTTTATATTACATTCATTTTGGAAGTTTTTAGTGTTTGTCACTTTTGAAAAGCAACTAAGCTTTTTAGTGAAAAAAACTTATTGAATTATAGCACATGCTCAGATGCCCCTTTATTTGAGTTTATCACTCATCATGTTTAAGTTTATGCATGTATAGTCTTTATTCACTATATAAATATGTCAAGCTTCAGATTTTTAGCAGACCAGTTTCTTCTGTGTAGTATTGTGATATTGGTCCAGTCCAGTCCAGTCAATTATATTAGAATAGCATTTTTTTACAATAGAAATTGTCAGAGTTGATATTGGTAAATATGACATCAGAATTAGCTGATTTGGTTTTAGTTTACTGAGAGCACAGATCTCATAAGGTTTGCTCAAAAACTTGCAAAGGCATCATGTTATTAAAACACCTGCCTTAAAATATATTCTATTAAAGTACTTAAAATGTGGTTTAAATATGGCTTTAAAACATTCCTTAATCATTAAAAGACATGCAGCAGTCACTGAACCAATTCTCAACAAGGTAAAAAAAAAAAGTTAAATGCTTGTCATGTCATGTGCAAACGTTTCACAAAATAGCTTGATAAAGACATAGTTACTGATAAAGCACAGTTTTGTGTTATTACATATAACAGATTTAGTTATGTAATTAGGAAAATAAGAAATTTATCCCAGTGCATTAAATCTAATTTAATGTTTTTCATCTAAATCATAATAATTAATTATTATCCATGTACTATGTTCAAACTATCTCCTCACAGTTCACTGCCTGTTACCTTGCACTTTAAGTATTATACCTAAATTATCTCTATCTTGCGTTTTTACTGCATTTCAATGACTTTGTATTTTTTACTCTGCACTTGTTACAAGAGAATAAACAGTGTAGAAAATATGAAGATCATACATGACATAGAAAGTTTCTAAAAGTTTGTCTTAACAGTTGAGGCAAGTACAGAGAAATGAAGAGCAGTCGATGCCCTCCTGTCTCTCTCTTTCTCTCTCTCTCAAGCACACATGCATGCACACTCACTCACTCTCTCAGATCCCTTCTCTCATCCATCTAGTCTACACTTGAATGATGGATGGATAATTATGGACATTTGTACTAAACAGTGTAAATACTAACACTTATAACAAACCAATACACACAAATACTACTAATAAATTAGTAATATCATGTATTATTGCTCTTACATGTATAAACACATTTTTAAAAAGATTTTGGCTACAAGCCACTTCAATCTGTCAATCCTTTTCACCGTATTATTCTCAGATGGACACTTTTAGTGCATGACTGCCATACTTTAGTGGCTTACTTTTTAGTCAACATATGAAATTCTCAATGCACTTGCTCAGTCAAGCCTTCAGCTTCATCTCAAATCTTGGTTAATGCATCTCTCTCTTTTTTATGGTCTCAAAACGAATGTGAATACACCACTCTCAATGTTCTGAGTCATGACATCAACTAAACACTCTTACCCTTCATTCATACATGTTATAAAAGTACTACTACATAAAAATGACATAATTATTTTAGTATTTTAGACATAGCATTTTACAAAGGCTGTTATATATTTATTATAAATTAATAAAAATTTTGATATGCTTATTTCAATTAATTATCAATCCTCAATAGGATACACAAACATTAATGTACTGTATTATACCACTTTAGAATATAACTAAACAGGGAAATAAGTTAACAAAAATGATAATGCAGCAATAATAACAATGCTAATACAGTATGTAATGCTAGTAACAAGTCATGCTAGAAGATAAGGAGAGAGCTGACAAAAAATGCTTTGCCAAACAAGTAGTGTTAGTAGAATTTATATACCTCATAGATGTAGCCTGAATTCAACAGAATATTAAAACTACTTCAAACCTCTGGGGAAGGCCAAGACAGTATGGCATTGAGAGTATCATAACGCATTACCATTAAGTGTTTTTTCTCTCATCTCCTTCTCAGAAGGAAAAAAAAACGGTTTAGATGCATTTATAAGGAGTGTTTGGAGAAAACTTTGGAGAAAGGTTTGGAGAAAACTAACCACAAGCATTGACACATATGATAAAGGATTGTTCAACTATTCAGGATATGATATTTAGGACTTGATAATTTATGAATACAAATACCTATGGCTCAATCACATTTCTCAGTCTTAATGTTTGTTCATTAGGATGCACATACATGTATTTAAACTGTAGTAGAAAACCAGAGTCCCCAAATTAAGCCTGACACACTGATATGGGAAGGACATTCAAACTCTTCACAGAAATGGCCTCGAGCAACCCACCTGGTAATCAAACCAAAGTCTTGCTTTTAAGCATCATTGCTACCCGCTTAGCCACTGCTTCTCGTTCTCAGTTTTAAAACATTTTGAAAGTATCGAAACAGGACAGGGAATTGACTCAGCTCACCTGAGTTTGAATTGAATATAGAATTGGGTGATACCATATTATCCGTAACTGTGTGTTTGATTGGTGATACCAAGTTGTCCACGACTTTGTGTTTTAATGGTGATACCAAATTGCCAAAGTGTTTGATATGTTTGATACCAAACATAAAGTGTTTGATAAGGCCAAGTCATTAATCTTGTGCAACGAGAGATGACAGTCTTTGAAAGTGTAAAGCATGACTGTAAAAAACGTGGTTTACTATTTCTGATTATTTTATTTTTTTCTGCTGTGTAAAATGTTTAAAAACATTTATTTACAAGAAACCAATGATGGGTTACACCACTGATTGTACAACAGAGTATCCCACATAAAACAATCACAAAAATATTAAAAACCCATTGTTTTTTTAGTCAATAGAACAAAAGGAACAAAGCACAATGCATTAAATGAATAAATCAGACTTATTAGGAAGTGTGCCAAAAGCTGAAATAGTTTCATGGTTGTAGTGGAGTATTGATTTAAAAACAAAGGAGAAGCAGTTATTCCAGATCAATACTGCATTACATTACAAATGTAGCACCTTAAAGCGCAGTTCAACATTGATTATAGCTGGATAAAGAGGGCGAGTAAGCTTTGCTATACTGGCTTTGACAACCAAGAATTCTGAAATGTCAATATTTTTAATTCTGCTTTTTTCATTTGATCTTATGTCTCTTATTTTCTCCCTTCTTATAGCAAGGCTGTTTTAAGTTTATGGGATTGACATTGTATAAAAAAGATAAAAACTCTACACATTCACAGCCAAAGTGATAATTACATCAGAAAACCATTTGGTCAATCAAGGATTGCGGCCTTGCTAAGGGACCCAACAGTGGCAATTTAGTGGAAGCGAGGCTTGAACCAGTAACAATTTGGTTAAGCCATCACTGCCCAGACTAGTCAGCACTGTTCCCCCAAGCACTGTTCCCATTTTACAAGAAAATGTATTTAGAAAATGTAAATATATTTGCATTTTTATATTATCTCAACCTTTTCTGATTTTGGAATTGTACTATATGTGAACATGTGTCTAACATTAAAGTCCACAGACCCTTTTGGTCAGGAATATAAACTAAGTTTATTTCTGCAGTCTACCATTAGACAACAATTTTATTGCCAAATGCAAGAAAAGCATGTGGCTTCTAAATTAGATACATAAAAATCGAAAGAATTTATTTATGTATTGCTTAACTTGCAGCAATATGCAATACAGCAAATAGAGAACTAGTCAATAGCTAATCTAAAAGATACTTCTACCATTCTTAAGAAGCCAGACCTTCTCTAACGTCGTGCATTTTGTTTTAAACAATTTCAGTATCAATTATGGCCTTTCTGTCTATGATGCATTAAAAAGAAATGTGCATGTTTGCTTTTGTTGTGCTGTGAACTTTACCTGAAGTACATTACACACCTGCTAAGAAGCTTTCAATATTTGAATATTACCCCCAAAACAGAACTCAATTACGCTAGTCAGATTCAACACTGAGATTAGACTTTGCTAGTAAACTGAACTCATCCTGGACTCATATGCCCATCTTTATTCAGTTATTCTTCAGCACCCCCTTCTTCCAAAAGCAGTCTCTTGCTCTCCCAGAGGTGCTTGTTTATTCCTCCCTTCAGGCTGTAAGGGTGAAGTCTGGACCTGCCATGAAAAAGCATACTCACAACAAGGAGAGATTAAAGGACACTGAGATGTAAGCAATGCATCCGACTATACCATCTGTGCTAGCTTTTTAATCTTGCACTCACCCACGTGTCAAAAAAAGACTAGAACAGATTTAACTCAGCACAGACATGTTGTAAATATAGATACATTTGACATTTCTGTTCAGCTCAATTGCTTCTTTATTTCTTCTTATGCAGTAAAGGCAATGAACAACAAGTATATTCAACAAATATTTATGCCTTTACATTGTAAGAAAATTCATGTGTAATATAATAGGCAGTAGCACTTATTGTATCACATTGTGTGTATCTGTAATATCTTACATTGTGTAAATAATTATTTAATTTGTATTTTTAAGGATTCATTTTATATGTAAACATCTATACTAGTTTCTGCCAATTCAAGAGGTCAATAAACTTATAATCTGAATATTTATTGATTTTTTATTTTAAAGTGTGGGTTTCTTAGCTTTCTTAGCAGAATATCAATGTGTGAGAAAATATTGGATAACCATTATTGTGTATAATTGTTACACAACTAATTAAAAAACTAAACAAATGTTTACATCTGACATTTATCTATAAAACTGTTTATCTGTAGAACCATTTAAGTCCAATAAAAAAATTATTCTTCCCTCATGTCTATGAGCTCCAAATGTTGCATTTAAATGTGTTATATGTTATATGTTCTAAGATTTTTATGTTTCCTATTGGTAAAAGCATTTTATCTTGCATTATTTTTTATTATATAGTCATTGCAACTATGTTCCCAATAGGTCTTTCAAATACACTATTGCTTCCTATCGTTTTAAAATTTTATTGCTTTTAAATGTTTTAATGCTTTTGTTTAACCTGATGTAAAGCATATGTAGATAACATTTTTTTTAATTAAATGAAAACTAAAAAAAATTACAAATAAGCATCTACATTTAAATAAATTATAATGAAGTCTTCAATTCTAACCACTTTTAAATTCATTATCAATTTTCAATAGGATTAAAGGATGTTCAGGATAAGGACAAAGGTGTACTGTTTTTCTTTACCATGCAACTCAGAGCACTCACACATAATTCTAATAAGGTTTTAGTCAGGAGAAGAAGGGGCCATGTCTTTATACTTTCATTCATCAAGCCATTACTGGATTGACTAGGCAGTGAAGTACTTAAGTCCATGTCTTCCATCATGTCCAAACAGTCATGTCCAACAAATAATTCTAGCTTATAGTAGTACCCCAATTCAACCAGTAGTTGAACTAATTGGAGCTCTGACTCACACAGATTATAAAATCTTTGAAAGTTTATCTTTAGGTATTTCTTAGCTCAGTCTTGATGCTTTAATGTTTGTCTCGTTCAGTGGTCACACACACTAGGGATCAAGTTTTAGACTTCATTACCTTGGCCATGTCTCTGAGAACTGAACATCGTGTACTTTTGTGCAGTCTGGGTAAGTTGCAGTTGCACCCAAACGTGCATCTTGCCCGTCCAATCATTAGACTTATTCATGTTAAATATTTATTCTGCTCAAATTGCTCACCTATTATTTTTACCAGCCCACCCTAATATTGTATATTAGGCCTGAGAACTGTTAGAGAACTAATTGAACATAGACAACCTCGTAGTCTTACCACTGAATGATCTAATTTCTGATCATTCCCTACTAATCTATGAAGTGTCCCTATCCAGTATTATACAGCAACCACATTGTTTTGAATAGAAGCGCACAATTACATCTGCAACTGCAGCATCGTTCATAAACTGCCTACCAGAATTACCAATTATATCTGCATCAGAACCTAAAGAATTAGATTAGGCAACTAATCACCTAAAAACCGCACTGCGCACAACCTTAGATAATGTAGCCCCACTCAAAACTAAAGTGATCAATAAGAAAAAACTTGCTCCATGGTACAATGATCACACACGCACACTTAAACAAGCAGCACGAAAATTAGAACGCAAGTGG
>JAOTRQ010000018.1:2780835-2805115 GCA_028565875.1 Hoplisoma paleatum | reverse complement strand
TTAGTAGCAAAATAATTGCGATTAATTGCGATTAATTAATTACAGACCCTGTAATTAACTCGATTAAAATTTTTAATCAAGTCCCACCACTAATAAAAACTGATTAAATACGTAAACATGTCCTTTAGCACATTTTAGTCTAGGTAATGTTTTTATTTTAGGTGTGATTGTATTGTGCAAGTAAAGACATGTACAGCTGCAGATACTGCAATAATAACTCAAATAATGGGCCAAAATTCTGTTTGTTTATTACAAAATCATGTTTCACACTTTGGTTACATGAGAGGAACGCTATATACTCAGTACACAAGACTCAATAGTTTTCAAGGTTTTAGCTCCGCCACCTTGATGTAAATATAAACCTTGAGAACAAACAAAACTTTTCTATTAACTACCGTACCTGTCATGAATCGAACACACACAATCGAAATCCACATGGACAAAGGAAGAACATGCAAACTCCACACACAGATTAAACTCACTTCAAGAAATTAAGCATGTTTGTTTTTATTTTCAGATGGCAAGCGCTCCCCCTTTAGATCCCATGTTTGCAGCACAACCACCCTCCTATGATGAGACAATGAATACTGGGGGAATGTACTACCCACCAGGCAATGCAGCACCTCCTCCAGTCCACAATAAAGGTCCTCCTGCTCCCTATCCAACTCAAAATTTTACCCAAATGTATCCACCTGCTCAACCTGTACCTGCAATGGCAAGCCAGTCTATTGGTAGGTGTTGTGGTTTTCTCAGCTAAGCACAAATAAATAAAGTTGTTAGAAGTTGTGGTTGGCTAAGGGGCACTGTCAGAGATTAAAATGTCCTATGACATGTCTCATCTCATAAATCGCTGATTCGCATTTGTATGTCTGTGGACTAGAGTTAGATTATGTTGAGGTTAGGATCAGTGTAATACAAAATCTTGAAAAACTAAGTGATTGCAGGAACACAATTTATATCATATGTTTAGTACAACTTTGAATGTTTGAATGTTGAACTTGAATGTTCTTAGAATTGGCATTTTTGTGCATTAGGAGGGTCTTTGTCAACTCCAATGCTGTATGCTGTTTGACAATTGACATTACCTGGCACATTGCTTGTGAAAAATGGTAGTGGCAGCATAATGAGGTTGAGCTTGCTTTTATCAGCAAGTACAAAAATGATATAGACTTAATAGCTATGGAACTGCAGCCAAAAACAATAAAGGAAAACTAAAGTGTGTGCAAATTTACGGAACTTCCCCCCCTTCACATCTTGATTATCCCCACCAATAGCCAAATTTTTATCTTTTGAGATATTATTTGTCCATATTGGAGTTTTCTAGGTTCTTTGTACAATCACAGTTGCCACATTTTCAACATAGTATGGTGACCTAAATTAAACTTGACCAAATAATTCACAAAACTCACATGGTACAAGTGCATCAGGTCCCTGGTCTGCTCACAATCCAATTATGATATTATTTTATGGACCAATTAATCTAGTCTAATTAATCACTAACATTTGGCTGTCATAAATGTAATCAAAAGTGTTACGCATGACAATAAAATACAAATAAATAAAAAATAAATAAACAAATAAAAAGTTTATCAGAACTACAAAGTTCGGTCATCTGTTTCTGTTAGAGGTTGCTAGACTCACCACAGTGGATTGTGGGTTTTTATAGTAGATGCTGTCTGATAAAATATTTTCATTTAACCAGGTTTGGGACAAACACTGCAGTGTACTAATTTTCATTTCTTAGTGACTATGATGGTCTCTATAATAGTGTCTAGTCGGCAAATACTAGCAAGTTTCAGAATGTCAACACTGGTGTGTAGTCAAAAATCTTGCTCCTCCACCTGTGCACATTTTCTATACATAATATGAGTGGTCAAACAATGAAAATTCTTATTAGCTATCCCTGCTAATTTTTCAGTACCAATATAAATACAGCTAGGATGATGACACCTGTAAAAATGAGACAATGCTAATAAAATATAAATTTGAATGGCTCTTATTCAGTTTCAGTGCAGACTGTTTATGTGCAGCCGACTGTCTTTGGAGATCTTCCGGTGCAAACTGTATGTCCGATGTGTACACAAACTGTCGTGTCTCGCCTTGAGTACAATACTGGTTCAATGACCTGGCTGGCCTGTGCTGGGCTCTTCATTTTTGGGTAAGAAAAAAATATTTTTCAGTTGGTCAGAATGATCTAAATGAATCCGTACCAAAATCTGTTTTGCTTTTTTTTTATAACAGCTGCATCTATGGGTGTTGTTTGATCCCGTTCTGTGTGGACAGTCTGAGGGATGTGCGGCACATCTGCCCCAATTGCAACCACTCCATGGGTGTGTTCAAACGACTTTAATGCGTGGTTGTGTCAGTCGAAGGAAAACATTTATCCAAAATATATTTTACTCTCCACATTCCTTGTGTTGCTGCTTACGCTATATAAATTTACTTTATAAAAGCAGCAAACATGCACAATGTCTTAATTGTTCATTTGTTGAGAAAATTGTATGTAATATCAGCACTTGATGCATTTATCTTTCACTTTCGTGTTACCTGTGGTTACGACACTTTTAGATGAACCAGATTGTTACATACATGTACCACTATGTGCCTGGATGAAGAAGAGATTTTGACTGAAGAATAACTAAATGCCAATTTTAACAAAATTGTATTAAAAAGCCAGTAGCCACCTTCTAGTGAAATGTGGTGTCTAATGCTTAGTTTACATTCACTATGTATAAACTCTCAATCACTAAATGTGAACTGCTTAAAGAGCGCTAAGAGACTGAAGTTAAAAAAAATGTGCTTGTTAAATACTTTAAAATAAGTCAGGTGGCTGGCAACAAGTGTGCTGTTGAACTACTGCCAATGAGAATGCAAGGTACAAAAAAGTTAATATTGGGTGGGACATTAATTCTTGTCAGATATTCCAGCATATCTTATTTAAGTCCACTTTTCCAGTTTTTATTTAGTCTGCATTTAAGAATGAAAAATAGTTCACTAACAGACTTCTTTCTCCCGAAGGCCAAGCATATAGTTTGTGAAGACGAGTTGTGTAGTGTGCAAAATGTATTGTTAACCAAATAAGTTTAAAATTGTGTAGTGTGAACTTGAGTGTCAGCATAAAACTACCTTCTGTAGTTTGTAAGATTAAAGAAAAAATTACTCTGCACACAATGCAAAACCTTGCACTAGAAATTTACCATTAAAAAACAAAGTGCCATTGTTTTATCTTTGTAAAACAAACAAAAAAACTGTTTAATAGTTTTATATTCATAATGTGTGTTAACAAGTTATATTTGCATTTTATTGTCCTTTTATATATGTTACTAAATAAACACATTTAAAAAACACTCCAATTACTGCTTATTATTTGAATGCAGAACATAAGATATCTGAATAGAAACAAACAGTTAAAGTTTCATTATTGATCATGGCAGAGTTTGTTGTAGGTCTTCAACTTCATATTTCCAGCTTTCTCTGTGAACTGCTGCATTGTCTGAAAGATCCGCCATCTTGACTGCACGAAGCACTGGCTCTGGACTGTGTGACTGAATAATCCCCATAACCATCACGTATTTACCTGTAAATAAAAATATACTCACAATTTACTCAATGATTTTATCATCATTTTACACACTTTGTTATTTGTAATAAGGCCAGCAATTACTTGTAAAAATCTAGTAACCTTGCGTGTAACAAATTTTATGTCAAACACATCGATGGACATTTTTCATCAGTTAATCTCACTTGCATGTTTTTGGACCATTAGTGTATGTCGTGCCACCCAGAATGAGCTCACACAGGAAGGCCCTGGACCACCAGGTCTAATGTACAAATGGGGAAATGAACCCCAGATGATACAAAATACAGGGAGAGATTAAAATATTTTGTTTCGTTCTATTCATGTTCTATTTTGTGTGCCAGTAAGACACACCAATACACACTCGAGTGCGTGCAAGTACACACTTGCAATAAACTTTAACATTAAACTGCATGAACGTGGTGCGCGGTGGCCTTAATTTTAGTGGTGATGAAGTGCTTCGAGAAAATCATCAGCGACTTCATCACTACCAGACTCTGTGAATCATTTAGTTTGCTCACAGTCACAACCGTTCCACAGACGATGCCAGCGCATACCTGCTACACACCGCACTTTCTCACCTGGAGGCCGAGAGGGGTAGTTATGTGAAAATGCTGTTTGTGGACTATAAACTACTAGCTCAGCGTTTAACACAAATATTCCCTCCACACTAACAATCAAGTTGGAACATCTAGGACTTCATTCATCTGTGTCGCTGGATCTACAACTTTTTAACAGACCGAACACAAACTGTACGGGTAGGCAAGCATGTCTCTCCCACCCTCACCCTGAGCACTGGAGCCCCTCAGGGCTGTGTCCTGAGCCCCCTGCTGTACTTATTGTACACTTATGACTGCGTGGCCACTGACAGCTCCACTACCATCGTCAAATTGGCTGACGACACAGTTGTGGTAGGCTTGATCAACAATGATGAGAGGGCTTAACTGGCATTAAAGGTAAAACTTCACCTTTCCGGTCCAATTAGCATAATGCGTGTTTTTGAAGCTGTAAAGGAAAAACTATGTGGGACAAAACAACAAGAAAACAAGTGAGTAAAAAACAAGCTAAATATGTTAAAATTACAAATAAAGTTGGTTATCTTTGAAATAGGCAGTCACTTCTCAAAATTATTTCATGACTTTAATGCTGTGCATAATGTTTTACGTAAATTACATAAATCTACATAGTTTTTGCCATGTTGTTAAATTTTTTTATATCACAAAGTTTGGCATCGAAATCAGCCTTACTATACAGACAGTAACTCCTGTGTATCATCTCCAATAAACAGCTTTAACCAGACTTTGAATTGTTTTTTTAATTTATCCCCTTCAGCCTAATATGTATTATGTTTATGCATTTAAGCCACTTAATTTTATAAGTAAAGTTTTACCTGCAGGTGCAACTGCACATCAATTTATTCTCTGCTTGCTTTTGCTATTTTCTTTTTTTGTTTGGACAAAAGTGATTGAGAGTTCACACAGGTACGAATCAGGTATCACACAGGTACGAATACCCCCAGTCATTGCACGCTGACGACTAATTAATAACATTTGTTAGCAATAATGAACAAATAAATGTACAAAATAATCTAAACAAAGACTAAGACAGCAACATTAAGATGACTTTAGGAAAGTAACATTAAGAAACTTTGAAAGTTGAAGTTACATTTGAAACTGAACTTTGATTTAATGATACTTGTTTATGTTTACTTGTTATGTTTTGTTAGGCAGTTTGTCACCTATCTCGGATTCTTTATAGTTGCTATAATGAGGTGCATTTACAAAATAGATCTGACCATTAACTATCCGGCTCTGGCAGGATAGTGCTTCAGACATCCAGTGCTTTCTGGTTACAGACGGATATTAAAAATTTACTATCTAGTGCAACCCTTGTAAGGAGGGAAAGGTTTGGGAAAAGCCAGTGATCAAGATACTGGATTAGTAATCAACTGGTTGCAGGTTCATTCATGCTCCCACTTTATTAGTCACTCAAATTTCAATCTTTTGCCAGAAGTAGCAGTAATAACTACAATTTTAAACAAAAGATTATTGTGAGTAAACAAACAAGAATCGCTGAATCAAGAATTGTTCGTTTACTCTCCAGCGAATAATCCAATTAGAACGCAACAATGATCGAGCACTAGCATTTCACATTTAGTAATGATAGCATAAGTAAATATATACCAACGACCCAGAAATGTAATAATTTAAATGTTTAGTTTAAACTCATTAAACTCATAGTTTAAACAAATTAAAAAATATATAGTTATCTGACGCAAATACGCAACGTAAATAACAATATCTGATGATGAAAAACACAGAAATATATTATTGGCCACATATGGCAGGTTACAGTTTTCATGTTGACTTGGAGTTATTAAAATATTGGTTAACCTACCCACAATCATAATAAACAAGACAACAATAGTCTTTCTCTTACAGTGTTGAGTACATATTTATATCATAATTGCACCGCAGCCTAGTCGAAGGAGCAATTGCAGCCCACTGCTGTCAGGGTACCATTGTTGGGCCCTTGAGTAAGGCCCTTAACCCTCAAATGCTTAGACAATGTACTGTCAATACATAAAAGTATTACAATACATAGTAACAATAAACACAGCTACACATACTAACCAGGGCTGAGGCAGGGTTTTCCTTTCGGAATATTGTTAACTCCGTCGATGTGGAAGTTTCCGGTTTGATCCAGCAGTAGTACACTGTTTTGGTCAGTACTCGCCTTCACTACAGTTCCCTGCATCCACACAACCGACACCACCAACCGCGTCGAGCCGCTACTGCCCAGTCTCCGTATACTGTAATGACTCTTTCCACTTTCTCCTGTGCTCACTGTAGCTTCTCTCAACTGACTGGAAAGAACTTTCACTGGAACCTTCCTCCAGTTCTCTCCGTGACCATCAACATTCATTGCACTACCGAAATCGCGCCAGTTACTTGAAAGTTCGCAGGCGACGATCATCTCGTAACCAATCAGAACAAAGTGCTAGGACCGCCAACCAATCAAAGCTTAGGTAACTGAATCAGTTTCTAATGACGCTTGATACAATTCCAAATTAAAAGTTCGCAGATTGCGTCTTTGCTATCTATCTATCTATCTATCTATCTATCTATCTATCTATCTAACTAACTAACTAACAATACTTTGTGCACTCAATAACTGTGAAGGGTTGCTTTTACTTGCAACTCTAAGAGCTCCAAACTAGGGGCCATTGATTCACAGGAGGCACAGGCAAGAAATGAAAAACTAAAACTATAATATTTTCCACAATCCACAAAGAATGCTAGATTTTTATTTTATTATTATATTAAACCTGGTATGTATCTATATACCTGAGTGTTCACTGCGACTCCTTGCTTTCTTTTTATAGTGACAGATATTTTTACAACACTAAAAAATGACATACATAATAATTTTAGTAATAATAATTAGGCTTGGATTTTCTTTTTAATTATTTATTGTCTTTTTGTTTAAATTGTATAGTAAAATGCAATCCACTACAAAAAAGGTAAAATATAATAGACAACTGATTCAGCTGTTTCCTCTTCCTAGAAATATGAGTGTGTTTTACTAAGATGCAGGAGTGAGTTCACTATCATAGTACACAGACACCTTCACACAGCATGTACTTGAAACGTGAATATTGGTGAGACAATTTATATCTTTCAAGTCACTAGGGTGATAAAAATGGCTGAACATCTAATATGCCTGTGGTTAAGCAAATGAGACAGTTAAAGACAATTAAATAAAACTGTTCAAATGGGTATTTTAGTTACTTTAGATACTTTGACAATCAAATAAATAAATAACTAATAATAACAAATAACTAAAATTGCTGTTAGCCTGGCCTTTAAAGCTTTTTGATTGTTTGTAAAAAAAAAAATAATAAAAAAAATATATATATATATATATATATATATATATATATTATAAGCATCATTTTAATTGCAATAGTTAGAATACAAAAAAAGTTATAGATGGTCAGTTTTGGCATTATGAAAAAAAGTGAATTAAAATATTACTTTTAAATAAGCCAATGTCTATGTATTTTTTTTTAAATTGCAGTATACTTTATTACCTTGTGTCGCACTAAATTTGCCAATTGCACAGTATGTTCGTGCCTTTAACCTCACACATGAATAGTTGAACCACTATGAAAAAATGTAAAATAATGAAATTGGGTAAAAATGTTCCAAAGAATAAAATTTAAATTAAGTTTGACTGCTATTCTCTTTAAAATCAGAAAACATGTAAAGTGCTAAGTCCCCATTTATTTTTTTAAATCTTAATTTTGGTTCTTACCTTGCTTGGTTGCCATTGGTTTATATATAGGACATGATTCATGTGTAAAACATTTTTATTTCCTCCAGTATTTAAAATTTTTACCTTCTCTGCACACCAACTGTACATCAGTAATCGTAAACAAAAAAGCAAGACTTCAGATAACCTATTGTATTTAAACTGACTAGTAAGCCAACTTAACTAATTGCCTTTAATCATTTCAAAAGAATATTAGGGATATTAGATGTCAGGAAAATGATTGCTTAAACAATAAGAAGAATGTAAAATTATCATCAGTACCATGACATATTATTGCCTTTGGTTTTACTGTATTATTATTGTACACCGTTAAACTATACAAGATAAAAACCTCTTCTAATCAATCGACTGTTTTCCTTAAATAATATTTTATTTCTTTTAGAATAACTAGGAGAAATGCATTTGTAAGTTCTGTACAATTCTTTGTTTACCCTTGGGGTTGCTTAAAAAAAGAGAGGCGAAACAGCTTGAAAAAATGGGATTCTGCTTTAGTGCACTTAAAACCCAAAAATGTCCATCAAAATTCCTTCAGTTTTTTTATACGCTTGAAAAAAGTTCCTCAGTTTGTGCAAGGTCCAGTTAACATGTTTTTTTGTTGCTCCAAATCCCAATTCATTAGCGTCAATAGAAGTTGCACGTTAAAAATACTGCCACTTTCCAAGGACTGTGTCTTTGATTGCATCAACATACTGTGCAGGCACCCAGTAAACCCAGTATTGAGAGGCTTCTGTCGGACCCAGCTGAAACGCCTACGGAACAAAAAAATATATTTTATCTATGTTACATGATTACAAATAATAGATAAAACCAATCATTTGTTTGTTTTAGAATTGAAACGTCATACACAAACACAGCAAGCTTGGACTATGTATGCATTTTATTAGGTGCCTCACCAAATAAGTACCAAAAAGGTTATTACACACCATCATGTGGTAGTCCTCATGGTCTTCTATTGGTTCTGCCACAACATTTTTAATAGAACCCATGGGGATTTTTTCTGTTCTTTCTGTAGATAAAATTTCACAAAGATTATCACAAAGGATCAAACATATTATTTGTTCATAAAAAAGAAACATGCAGTCACCCTTTGTTCCGATCCACAGCTGATCCTGTTCCAGTTTGAATGTGAGCCGCACTTTTCCACCGGATTTGTTGTACATTCCTGATAAAGGCACTGTTGGTAAACGCTCCTGTTTGGAATAATCAGATTAAACCAATAACCAGATCATAAAATGTAGAATGTTTTTTTAGTCAATCAATTTTAAAATTACATTTGATTTCAGTCCTTTTGAAAAAATTCTCTTTTAAATGAAGTGAGACAAAAACTGCCACACAACACTGAGGTCATTGATTGCTTAATTACTTTGGTACAAATATTTCTTTTCACTACCACTTGTTTACATTAATGAAGCTTTTAAGTGAATTATGGTGCTTTAAGGGGGGGTAGTGGAGTTTAAGAGTGGAAGTGGGTAGCATAAAGAAAGTCCTAGTGGGGAGGTCTGTATACTTTCTGTGTGGAGTTGTTTGGGTGGTTTCACTTCAGGAGTGCCGGTTTCCTCCCAGTCTAAAAACATCCAGCCAAATGAATGAGAGATACTAAATTGCCCCACAGGCAAGCTATAGTCAAGAGCTTATAGAATACCCCTGATTTTTACACACAGTGGAATTAATCCTCCATATTTAAGCCAATCTGTGCAGTGAAACACACATTTACACATACTAGTGAACACACACAAAGGGACAGCAGTGAACACCACCCTAGTCACGATGCCCTGGCCTGAATAAGCGCATTGTAGTGGTTGACCCAAGCCAGAATCATATGCACACTTATTAAACATGTATAACTGTTGAAAAAGTTTAAATTTCAGGTTCAGTCTGATTTCCACAAAAAATACAAACAAATCAAATTCAAAATCACACACACCTTTTCTTTATGTAATTTATATTTATAATAATTTTATTTTTTTTAATTACCTTAACTCCTTTAACTGATGTCATTATGTCCTCAGGTTTACCTTTGTCCAGCACTTTTCGGTGTTGCTAAAACATACAGCAGCATATATCTTTTACTAATACATAAGCCAAACAAAACAACTATGTATTCTTACATACAAACAAAAAATATTTACACAAATATGGTCTGTTGCTATGTACAATGTGTCACACTGTCACAAACAAGATTCCAAACTCAACAGAACAATCATTCAGTTTGACAAATGGACTTGTTGGGTGTATATTTTGGCAAAGAAAGTCTACATAGTAATTGTGTTGTACTAAACATATTTTTTAATATATAAGTTTTAATAACTTTTTTATTCAACATCAGCAATCAGTGCTTTAAGGTAAGCGTCAATCAACATGGCACATCTTTACTACGCTACAAAGACACAGCCATCATTAGGTCACACCACACATTTTAACTTTAATTTAAGCCATTTAAGTCATGCTCAAATTCCAGTTAAGCCATTTTTTGTTGGTGTACAGGTATGCTTTGTTTTGTTATCATGATCAAACATAAACTATAATTGAATAGCACAATGTATTATGTTAGCTCACAATGTCTTGTTAGCTCTGAGCTAAACATAGATGCAAAGTTATAAATTTTGATCCGTTTTTTAACTTTAACAGTGATAAATAACATTTTTGCTTCCACGGTACAATAATTTACTACATTTAATGGACATTTGTATTACACTATCTACTGCCACAGCTCTGATTTATTTTCAATTGTTGACACGATTTGCTTCGTCTGCAATGGACTTTTGTACAGGGAGCTCCTGCCTTGTGCCCAGGGTTTCCAGGCCCACCATAACTCAGATCTAGATAAAGAGGATGACAACAAACTAAAGTACAATAAGAATTCATACCTTTTGCCTACACAAAGGCTCTTTTTTGTTTTCTTCAGCTTTAACTTCTTGTTGAATAACTTCCTTGGGTGTATTTACAGCCAACACATCATTTATTGTTGATCCAACTACCATGATTTTTGCACCATTTGTAACTTTAATTTCACGCAGGGTTTTGTCCTCAGGTAGAAGTCCTTTGTACATCACCTTTTGCATAGCTGGTGGAAGACCTACAAAAGACAAGTAGGGTTCATTAGAAAACCCTTTAAATATTTTATCAAAAAAGTTTATAAGTAGACATGAAAATATAAGTAGTTAGCAAGTACGCTTTTGGAGTATAAAATGTAATAATTATTTATACTAAGGAAACAATAACACTAAGCTTTTGTTGTAATCTGCTATTGGCAGTCAAGTACAGCTTTGGAATAGCAGCTCTGGGCTTCACCACATCATCAAAAAACTTGTGTACATGTTAACATACAATTAAGACAGAAAGTGTCTTTTGGTAACTTTATTGCATTGCTTGTGTTCTTCAGTAAAAGCAAAAGGCTGTTACAGGGAACAAACATACAAATAATTTTAAACATTGGTTTTACTCATATTTTACTTAAAACAACAAAGCCAAAGCAAAGCCAAGCACTTACCAGTGAGTGTGTGAATTTTCTCTTTCAATTTGGCTCCTGTTCCATCTAAAGGGATTTTTAAATCGTATTTGTTCTTGTTCCAGATGATTTTCAGTTCCACCATCTCTTTTCCTTCCTCAATGTCATCTCCATTGCTGACAGATGGACCCGTGTTCTCCTCGTCGATAAGAGCCGATTGTTCGATTCCTGCTGCATCTTCTTTACTGCCCTCATCAGCCGAGAACTCCGATTCTTTCAGACTGACTTCAGCAGCCATTTCTGCTCCCTCACTTCCTGTAAGGCAAATTACTGCATTAATGTCCTGCAGACAAGATCAATGAATGTGCAACGATGCAAAGAAGAAACAGTGATATACAATGTAAACTATCAATCTGACCTGGTTTCATTTCAGAAATGACTGGTGACAGGAGTTATTTAGTAAACATCAAAGGATATCTAGTACCTCAATGAACATCATCCCATAACATGCTCACTTGTGCTAATTATGTTTTAATTTATTAATTTAAGATATTGAATGCCTTACCAGCCAGTAACAAAAACATTTTTAGCCTAATGCCTGCTATGTGTGGCTTTTACAAGATAAAAAGGGCACATGAAACAACTGGTAGGGGTCCGTGTTGTCCAGATATAGATTTGTGCCGAGCTTTTGTGCCGAGTCATCAGACTCACACATCTTGGGCAGTAAAAAACCATTGTTGAAATAAAAAAAGTTATAGATTATTAATAGTAATTGTTAACCAATTATTAGTAGGTGTAGTATTAAGGATCTGATTACAGTAATAAGGCAGTGTAGACATTAGAATAAAATGACAAAATCAACAAGAATAACACAGTAATCACTGGAAATATTTGTGTCACAGTGTTCTGTACAGAAGAACTTTAGCATCAAATATGATGTGGACAATATTCAAATAAAAAGTACAAAATTATAGGAAAAGAAACAAAATGATAGTGACAGTATATACACATTTTACGAGAGTACTGACTGGGTTTATATTCTACATTTTAATTACAGATTAAACAAATCAATAAACATTAATATTCTGATAGTAATCAATAAACACTAATACTCTAATAGTAAACATAAATGCAGGAACAAATAAGAGAACATACTTATTTAATCGTCATAGTAAAATATACCGTTTACTGGCTGTATAATTTATGATTAATGTTCGTTCTATGTCAAAAAATGTAAAGAAAACTGTGCCACCACGTCAACTCTGTTCACTCTGACAAACAAAAGAAACTGTGAATACTGAGGAAAACACTGGAACATCTTCAGTTCCCTAGTGTTTAGTCTGTTTAGTACTTGGCTTAAACTCTTTGGAATAGCGCAATTGATTTAACATAAATAAAGCCGATTTAAAAACAAACATTAGCTTGTTAGCTCGTTAGCTGACGTTGGCCAAGAAGTGAACTGCCGCTGAAACATCTAGAAAAGTCTGTCATGTATTACCACTGTAAATAACTGTTAAAACGAACACAGCAGCAAAGCTCAGCCACTGCGGGATGGATATGTTTCATCTGCCCTGTCCTGATGTGACACAGCTGGATAAAGCAAGCAGAAGAATGATAGTACTACAGCAAACCTGAGTTCAACAGCTGCCTGCTAGCACTGCTCAAGTTTTCCACAAGCCTGCTCAGGAAACTAAATAACCACCAAACTTTTCCTGTCACGTTCAGTAAGCACCGATGTTACACACCCGACATTCAAAACCATTCCAATTAAACCCTCAACTGTAAAATCTCGGATCAACAACAGAATGAATAAAGCAGCTTTGCTATATGAACATACCATCCTGCGCCGCCATGATGATTGTGTACAATATGAGAGGAATGCCTGCAGGGAACGAAAGCGATGTCGGTGTTTGGACTAGCTGGCTTTCCGTACTGACTTGGCGATTGAAAATAAAATCTGGATAATCTTTTTGAGCTGGAATCGACTCAGATTCGTTCAATCAGTCACGAAAAATCTTCGGAGTCGATTCAAATATAATACTTTCACTAAAAATGTGCGATACAAATGGCTTGTTGTAGTTCAGTGTAAAACGACACATTCTAAAGCTTGAACTGGCAAAAATCGGTTTACTTTTTGAGTAAGTAATTCAGTCACCACTATAAGTATGGATGTTTTTTTTTAAACAGCTATGCTATCCTTATCCCGTTTCACTGTGTTTTTGACTAAATGTTTGTGATGCGAATTATTAAATTTGTCTGTTCAATAAACTTACTAAAGAAGTTTCAAGAAAAACGAACCGAGTCTGGAGTCGACACCAGAGCGTGCGTCTGCATTCGAGTCCCGAAACTATGGAATCGACTCTTTTTGGGATCGACGCCCAGGTCTACTTTCGACTGTCAATAAGTTGCGACCAGAAAGTCATTAGCGTTAATTTTAATGCTTTTGACTCGGATTATCAGTTGGCTAACTTTTAAAAGAAAGCGAAACCCAATCTGTCTTTAACCTGTACTATTTTAATGCTACAGGACATTGTTAAAATTGCTACAAGGGGACGAGATTCTAGTCAAGTCAACTTTATTTATATAGCGATATTTCCAATAGATATTGTCTCAAAGCAACTTTACAAAATGCAGGACGAACAGAAACCCCTGTCGAGCAAGCCGATGGCATCTACGTAATTATTAATAACACTTACAGTGAACAAGGCGTATATCCAGTAAAAAAGACAGGCTACAGGCTATACAATAGTGCTGATATTCATGATTACGTATTATCATCAACTAGGAATGTTTTGCATAAGAAATAAACACATTAAGAGATATAATTTGTGTTAGAATTGGTTTGATGTTAAGCTAACATGTTGAACTTCCACATTTGAGGAGTATCTGGGATCTTTTCCAGCTCAGACAGAAAAGGAATGCGAAGATCACATGCTGCTGGGATGTGACCGTTTGATTTCAAATTAGGTTCGTTTTTATATTTCTGCAAAACGCTAGGACTCAGTTTCGATGCTGAATGCCTTATCATGCAGTTAGGTATTTTGGGTGGTCATATATGGACTATTTACATCAAATTAGGATTGTTCAGACTTTGTGGTCTTGAGTAGACTCAAGTAGAGAGAGAGAGAGAGAGAGAGAGAGAGAGAGAGAGAGAGAGAGAGAGAGAGAGAGAGAGAGAGAGAGAGATGGCTGACATCAGGACGTACAATGTGGTTGTTTTGGGAATCGCTTTTCTACTCATTTTTACAGCCTTTACGACCTGTGGTAATATAGAAGTAAGTATTTTCGGTTTTTTCAGCCTTTGACTGGTGTAAAGATTTCACGTTTTTCCAATAATTATTTGTAAAATGTATTTATTTAATTAGGGTCCATAATTTGTGCTGGTCATTTAACTGTATATGTTGCAAAATTGCAAATGTAGCTAATGATAAAAAATTGTATAAAATTGTTTTGTGATTGCCTATCCTTGTTCCTGCATATAAAGGCATTGTAGAATAATCCGGGTCATGCATAACCCGTGCTTGCAATCTCTTCCATCACTCTAGAAACTGTAATTCACCACCATACATGTCTGTAAAAGCACACACAGGGACCATTGTGGCTCCCCAAGGATTTATTAAAACCGCTAATGGGCCACATGACAACGTTATGTACTGAATGTGTTTATCTAGACAGTTTGAAAGTTATAAAAACAGTAGCTAAAAGATAATAAAATATGTATGAATACACAAAATGGCTTTGGAGTTCAACATTTCAATCTTTATTTAAAACATTTTCAGCAAAGTGTAATAAGGTAACCCTTGCAGACATAGCGCTGCCTTCTGATTGCATGTTTTTGGATAGTGGGAGTAACCTAGCGCACCAGAGAAATGAACAGACCCCCGTACTTATGGATCAAACCCTAGACCTACTTAACTAATTTTGGAAACCGTTCCACCACCAAAACGTCCGGCCCATATGGGAGTGGATCAGGTGTATAAGGATTTGAATCGTCGAATTGTCCAATACACCCATTTTTTGGCCATATTTCCCCCATATACTTTTTTTCTGAAACATTTTTGTTTATTGACATATCGACCTTGCTCCAACTCTAAATTGTTTGAGCCGAGCATAAACCCCCGGAATGAAAAGATTTTTAGGAGGGGTGCACTTGATGATCTGCTATGCCCGCTTTTGTGTTTTCTCTAACAGTTTTTCTGGGTCCTTTTTTAAATATCGATCCCATTCCAACTCGAAACCACCCAGATTCATAATAGGAAACAGCTACTTGTTTTATAAAATTCTGTTTACAAGTTTATATTGAACACAGTCATGAGAAATTTTTCATCTCCACTTTACCTCACTTGTATGTTTTTGAATGCTGGAAGGAAACTGGAGCACCTAGAGGAAACCTACAGAGAAACATGCAGACTCTGGACTCGGACTTGTCCACCTGGGGATTGATTCTGGGATTAATGATTTCAGAAATGTCAGTTAGGCCATTAGCTGCACATAATTTTTATAACATTTTTGTTGATTGCATTGTCTGTTTTTTCAGCAAACAGTGGTGAAGAGTCTAAATAATTCTACTTTTAATGGAAGTGGATATCACAGGTAAAGTAACCACACTTGTTTGAATGTAATGAATTAAAATATACTGAATTAGATTTTATAGTAGTAGTAGATAGTAAATGTGTAGTAAATCTTCTTTATTCTAAACTTTAGCTGTTTAGATAATAAAAAACTAAGATCATGAGTCACACTAGTTATACTAGGGAATTTTTTGTACTAGAATCTCATTTTATAGTATATTAAATTAGTACACAATTTGTTAAACTTGAATGTAGTATGCTTTGTTATTTGGGTGCTATTTTTCAGACAGGTGTTTCAGTGGGTAGCACTGTTGTCACAGAAAGAAGACCCTAGCAATGATTCATAGTTAGCACCGTTCTTGGCACTGGTTTTTACTGTTGGGAATTTTCTCTGGTTTCTTCTTCATAATCCGAATATATGCAGTACCTTTTTAGCGTTCAGGAGTCTAAGTGTGCCATATGATAAACTATTAATTTAGCAAAAGACATTTAGATTACAGCATCAGATCAGAAAAACTGGACTGAATGAAAATGATTTATTTCTAAAGTGTACAATGCAGGTACTGCATTCATATCAATAAATGTCTATGTACGTGATGTATTTAATATGTGCAAATGTTTTTTTTCCCCCAGCCTTGGGATAATATATGGAGTCTTTTCCTTTGCTAATTTATTTGCTCCAGCTGTGGTAACTGTAATTGGACCACAAATTAGCATGTTTATGAGTGGAATTATTTACAGGTAAGCATTTAAAACTTAAAATTAAATTAGTCTTTCATTATTTTGATGTGTCAATTCGTGTAACCTAATTGTAAACACCTGTTATGATTCAAGTGGTTATATTGCTGTCTTCATTACTCCGTATATCTGGTCCTTTTATTTGACCTCTGTCCTGACTGGATTCGCAGCAGCTTGTGAGTATTTCCAATTCTTAAAATGTATAAACTTGATGGTTTTTGCCACACTGTAATGGGTTGGAGGATTTGATTCAACCTCCAGTACGGAACTGTTTTTCAACTAAATACCTCATTACAGAAAAACTGCCAAGCTTAGATTTATGGGACTTAATAAGTCATCAAAGTGTAATCCAATAAACCAAATCAGTGCTTTGGATAAGACCTAATTTTTTGTGCTTTTAGGCATTGGACTTTAAAACGTGATTAAACTCTGGGTGTCCTTTCACAGTGCTTTGGACAGCTCAGGGCCACTTTCTATTGAGAAATTCAGATGCTCTCACCATTAACAGGAACACAGGACTTTTTTGGGCTTTGCTGCAGTGCAGGTAATACAGTGCATATACTTGTTATGGCTAAAATGATCACACCATAAAACAATATCACATACACACTCGGAGCTCATGAGTGAACCATGGATTTACATTTCATTTCATCAACTGCTGGATTTGGACTAGACCGTGAATGTATATAAAAAGCATCCAGAAAGTCATGTGTATTAATTTTAGATACAGTCTCTCAACAAAGACTGTGAAGTCTCCTGAAAACATTTTACATGGAAGCCACCAAACCCCCACTGAGCATCATATGTAGTGAAGTTGGCTAACAGATGGAAAAGCATCCCATCCAGCAGCATCCACATCCTACTTACCAATATATTAAGCAAAGCACCTATATTATATCTGACACAATTATATGTCATAAATATGATCAAATACCAGACTAACTTATTATTATTTTATTAATGCCTATGTAATCTAATATTATGGTTACATGTTGTAGGTTATTTATATCATTAATTTTATATCACACCAAATAAGGTACAATATCATTCAACAAATGCATATGCAGTCAGTCTGTTATTTATTTATTATTAGATTTTGTCACAGTTTATTTTTACTTACATTTTATTTTCCTTTTTTTATTTTCAGTATGCTGTTTGGCAATATTTACGTTTATTTGGACTGGGAGGGAAAAGCTGAAATCTCAGGTAACCAAGCTAAAATAAAGTAGCTCTTGCTAAATTCATGTTGTATATGTTAGTGAAATAGTATTTATGATTGCAACAGTTCTATGTAAAATACTTTTATAGAATTGTGGAATAATTTTTGAAGAACTTTTTTTCTGGCAACATTTTGAACTCACTATATTTCATCAATATACTGTGTATCAATCACTATTAATAGTAACTATTGACTATTAATTTTTTTTTCTTAAAAAATCCACAACTCAATGCCCTCTCATCTAGTCATATCTAGTTACCGTGGTTACAATACTTTGCATTTCATTCACAATACATTATTCTTCACTGACGTTTTATTATGCAAGTGCTATCGATCACTGAATTACATCATTTGAGAGGAACATCTGGTCTGATTTCCACCCTTGATGAGCAACAGCCAATCATAGTTAATGTTGGTACCCACTCGCTCAGATTTCAAGTTAAGATTTTAAACAATGTTTTTAAAATATCATCTATGGTGTGCTTGACTGTTTTACTGCTTACCTGCACCAGCTAAGAGCCCAATCAATCTAGAATATGATTAAGCTTGAATCTGAAAAATCTACCTTTTACAAATTTCAAATTAGATTTTGCTCTTTCACAGACAAAGACAGAAAGAAGATGTTTCTTGCGCTGCTGATCACCTCTGTGCTTGGAACTTTAAGCTTTTTGATTTTAAGTAAGTCACATCAGGAAGAAGAGGCGACTCTGTCTGAAGAGGAGGGACAGCCCTTGTTGTCTTCTGGATTAATGTAACGCTTATTCAGCTGATGTTTTTTTTAGCTTGTTATAGTTATTACAGTTATTAGACGTTTAAGAACAAAAATGTAAGATTGTGTGTTTTGTCTTTTACTGTTACAGGTCTAAGCAACAAACCAACTTTGCTATAAAGGAAGCTAAAGCAGAATTCAGTAAGTCTAAAAATCATAGTGCTATTAGCTTTGTTTGTCACATAACATTTGTTTTGCAGTCACTTAAAAATTGTATTGAATTACCTAATCACACATCACTGATCTTATGAGTCTATGCTGGTGTAAAGTAGAAAATATATTCACATAAATCAATTTTGCTGGCAAACTGCCAACTTTGTAAATGGTTTGTGTATCATTACATCCTTATTGTTGATGCATTAAATATCAAAGATCACATTTATTTACTTTACATTATGTGTAATGCCAGACAAACCAGAATGCATTATATAAGCATTGTTTTTTAATTTTTTAATTTTGACAAATCCAAGAATCATACTGAGAGACAGGTTTAATACAGGCCAATACATGACCCATGCCTCGATAAAATGAATGAATGACTTGGTTGAGGAAGACATGATTAACAAGTATTGACACATTTATAACATATTTTCTTCATTATTTACATTTGTGGCACAATACATTAAAACAACCATAAAACTGACAAAATGTACATGCACTATTTCTACTACATACAAGTACATACTGAAATGAAACAGCGTTCCTCCAGGATCACGTGTGCAACACAGAGTGCAAAACAATACAATAATCTGTGCAGTACAATGAATACAAAATAAAGCCTACATATAATAAAATAGATTTCAAATTTAAACAAGTAATTATGAGACACTACATTGTGCAAAGTAAACAATGCATGAAGGAGATACACAAGAATAAGGTGCAAGAAATTCAAATCTTGTGCATGTTGCAATCGATATGCAAATACAAATTCAACACTGTCTCAGTAATACCGCAGCAGAGATCTAAAGTTGGTGCAAGAAAAGGTCCATCAAATGTGTATTTCAGGTCCATCAGATCTGTCTGTGTGTACGTGCCTGTATGGGTTAATGTCTCTGTGTGTGTGTGTGTGTGTCGGTCTATTATGTGTGTGTCAGTCCATCATATGTGAATGTTAAGGTTATTTTTGTGGCTCATTCAGGGTCATTTCTGAATGAACACGTCTGCTGTGTGCAATATATGTTAACAAAAATTTTGGTGTAAGTATGTAAACCATCATTTATGTGCTCTTCTTTTAGAAACTATTTTGCAGCTCTCCAGTACTAAGACAATATTACTTTTAAGCTTTTGTATGGCTTACAGTGGTGAGTATTATGATCATAATATATTATTCTTCATTCACGTATGATTTAGTGCAACATTCTTCTTCTAGGTTTGGAACTGGCTTTTTACAGCGGTGTTTATGGAACTTGCATTGGAGCGACGACCCCATTCGGAACAAAAGCTGGATCCTTGATTGGTATTTCAGGAATAGTGGTGGGAGTTGGAGAAATACTTGGTAAGCATTCTTTTAATCATTTTACTTTCTACTCAATACTCAATAAATATAAAGCTGTTAAAACTATGGTTTTAATGATTAAACAGTTTAGAAAGTCCACAGTTCAAAACCATTTGACATGTCAAATGAATTGATATGTACTTTAGACAGCAAAGGGCACTGGTACTATACAACCTGCTTGGTCGATTTGACCAGTGTGTGTCTCACTGTAACACTAAATAGCTGATAGATCTATATGGATGGATGGATGTTGTGATTTGTTGAATTCGCTAAGGGTGCTTCTTCTGTAACCATTATGTTTTTTGGCCCAAGTTGATCCTTCCTTCTTTCTTTCTGCCATTGTTATAGATTTGAGTATTGCTCTACCGTATGGCATGATTCTGGATCAAGCTGACACTAGCATGACATATGTGGCTAAGAATATGACTTTGTTCTCCAGGTGGCTGGCTATTTGGACTTGTCTTGAAGAACAACCGCTTTAGACGCACTTCAGTTGTCTTCCTTGGAATGGTGGTGCATTTTGTGGCTTTCTACCTGATTTTTCTTAACATCCCAGCTGATGCACCTGTAGTTTTTGAAACCAGCACACAGCACAATCCCTATTTGTCACCCAGGTACATACTATCATGCTGCGGCATTTATGTATTTTACCGTTTTCTGTATAGTCACTAAAGTGCTTTTGTTACTTTCAGTGTGTCCATTGCCATGCTGTGCAGCTTCTTGATTGGCCTAGGGGACAGCTGCTTTAACACCCAGCTTTATAGCATTCTGGGTCGACTTTACACTGAGCAAAGTGCTCCAGCCTTTGCCATCTTCAAGTTTATTCAGGTAAAGAAAATAAAAATATGTTCTATATTAGTTTGTAATATATTAAAATTTTTATTCAGTGACTTTTTTCTAATATCGTAACACAAGTCAGAAACGAAGAGACGATTGGGTTCCTCTCTCTCTCTCTCTCTCTCTCTCTCTCTCTCTCTCTCTCTCTCTCTAATTATCTAGATAGATAGATAGGATATGTAGAGAGAGAGAGAGAGAGAGAGAGGAACACAAACGCATAAGCAATATGATTAATAATGCAGATTTTTCTCCCTGACAGTCTGTCTCTGCAGCAGTGGCATTTTTCTACAGTGGCTACCTGCTTCTGAGCTGGCAGCTTCTCATTATGGTCATTGTGGGCTTTATGGGAACGCTGGGCTTCTTTGTGGTGGAGAAAATCTTAATTGCTTCTACCGATCTGCCAGAATACTAGGTCTACTCACTTCAGCTCCTGCCAGTATTACACCTTTCAAGTTAAAGAAGCAGTTTGTAGGATTGTAGCCAAAACTGGTACTATAATCACATTCAAAACACTGTACAGTGTGGTATACCCTCCTGCTCACCAGACTAGAGGTTGCCAAATCTAGCAAGAACAGAAAACAACTGACCGATTTGCTACAAAGAGTATTCCTAATGTTAACAATAATTAGTATTTTTTTTTGGTTTCTCAAATAATCTCTTACTGGCTAAAGTCAATGACTCACTTACATACAAGCTAAAATCGTACTATGAATGAACATTCGTAATATTAATTGACTGTTTAGAATGTTTGACTTGTTCAAACTGCTGAATACTTGGTTTTATATTCACACGAATGAGGAATGCTAAAGGCTCAATAATAAATCATCGTGGTTCACATTCAAAATAAGTTAATACAACTCGGTCTTTAAAGCTACAGGACAGATTATGTACTGCAGCCTGGCCTAAACACAGCAAGAGCTGCATTACAGTTTGTTTCATATTCACTAAGCTATCAAGAAAGCAATCCGAATATGGGAAAATGAAACATTTCGAATATGAATATTCTGGCTGACCTACTACTGGTAGTGATATTAGTATTTTAAATTAATTTGACTTCTTAATGTCTGGTGATATTGGGGCCATTTTATTTATGGCTGACCAGTAACCAGTAATCAAATTCTTACATACTGCTCGTTTAAAGTTTTGTAAAGCATCATCTGTGTAGCCTGATACTGCTGCATAGCTAAAACTAATCGTTTTCTGATGTGCAAGGTATGGTTAAAATTGTTATAATAAATAGTGGGCCCTACCCAATTCACAAAAAAGTGAATAATATAATTTTATGTGCATTGTTTTTTAATAACTCATTTAAAGGAAACACATTTGTAAAGGAAAGTGCCTTATTTCTCAGCAGTCACCGAAAACACAAACAAATGTACTGTGGATGAGTTTTTCAAGCTCATATTAGTGTTTTTAGCATTATATGTCCGTCTTGGATTTCGACTAACTGATTGGAAATCGATTTGCCATTGGATTGCAATAAATACATAACGAATGCTACATAAATAAAAAGTTGCATTTCTGAACACAAACTGTTCAGTGTCGTTACAGATTCTGTACCAATGGGTGCATGGTATGGATACCCCAAATGGGATGTCACAAAGCTTTAGCTATTTTTACTTTTTTAGATGATTAGATTATTGCCTCTTAGATCTGGTTTTGATAAATTAATCTTAGTTAATTAAATGTTAAAGCCTTTGGTTGAATACGAGCACTGTTCTCAGGCTTGAAATTAGGTTTTTTTTTCTACTCATTAAACCAAACAGACTCTTATGCATCAGTAATCAAAACTCTGTAGCTATTTATAAGCAATTATATTTCTTTCTATATTACATTGTCATACATTGCAGTGCAGCTGTCATATCATTCATATAGTATGATACCTGTTTACCAAAAAAGCAGTTACTTATTCAGCAGTTTGAGCTTCAGTAAATTGACTATTGAATCCAACCACATGTACTGACCACTGCGGACAGGGAAGACCCCACAAAGGCTGCTGTTTTGGAGGTGCTCTGACCCTAGTCATCAAGCCAGTACAACTTGACCTTTGTTAAACTCGGTCACATGAATAGACAGTGTTATTCACGTCACCTCTCTGCCGTCATAATGTTAATGTTGATCAGTATGTATTGTATAGCAATAATTTGAAATGACCTTACATTTTGTGTGGATTTTACATTTCAAATTGTATTGATTTTAAAACACTTAATATTAATTGTGTCATTTTAACACAAAAGATTACAATTTATATAATAAAAAAACACACCAGTTAATTGCAGCAAGTGTTTTTCTAAAAATAAATATATTTTGAAAGGTGCTATTGGCATGAAATTAACCAGCTAACCCATCCAATCGCATGCAAATAAATCTAACCATTGATATAATATAAAGATGAGAAATTACTCAGGGATTATTTAACACTTGAAGAGGGGTGCAAAAAGCCATGAAATCTATCAGTAATTAGACCACAATCCTGCCAATTAAACTGATGGTCTATAAAATTCTATCTAAAAGTCTTATTACCATGGATCCTCATGAGAAATATCCCATGAGGGGTAAAACCAGTGGCTCACTTTCAAGACCTATACAACCTTATTTTTGCAAAACTTTGGCAAAACATCTTGCTGGATTGGTTAGAGAAAATAATTCTCAACTACTATCTGGAAGAGGAAGAAACAAAAGGAGTGAAAATAATAATCAGAGTTGTTCAAGAGCTAAGGACCACACGTGGATGGCTATAGAAAGAGCTTACAAATAACACATACATTTGTTTCAGTGAAAACTCCAAGTAATCCTCGATACCACAATGCCACAATTTTGTCCAACATCAAGACGCAGAGAGTGTCTCCGTGGGTTAATAGAGCTGTGGGCAGGTCTGGGCGTGGAGTTTCTGCGAGATGTTTGGAGTATCAGTCAAAAGGCTAAATATATGACATATATTGTGATAGCTACACCATCACTCAATCACTGCGATGATTTATGATTTGAAAGATTCTCTAAAAGATCAGCAATTGTCATTGTATATATGAACTGAGTTCATATATACAATGATTTGCAAAAGTACATGCTTTGGACCCTTCCTGCCACAGATGGTTTGGACATGTGCAGATGAGGTTCAGAGGATATAAAATATCCTCTGAAATATTGAAAATATAAAGATGTGGTCAATGTTTCAGAGGATATAAAATATCCTCTGAAATATTGAAAATATAAAGATGTGGTCAATGTAGATATGCAGGCAGTCAGTGTGAGAGAAAAAGATGCAGAAGGCAGGGGTATACAGTATATATA
>JAOTRQ010000018.1:2763157-2777174 GCA_028565875.1 Hoplisoma paleatum | reverse complement strand
CCAATGGAATTTGGCCGACTAGTAATTTTTTCGGTCGACCAACGAATAATCGATTATTTGCGGACAGCCCTAATAACAATTAATAATAATAATTGCTCTGTTATTTATTAAAGGTTAAACTCGGCTTAAGTTTTACCATCAGTTGCTCAGTGCTGTCAACAATTTAAAAAAATTAATTAATTATTGAAGAACAATTCAGTAACTGAACAACAAATAATTGTACATCACTGTACTTTAGCAGTATTTTATGTAGAAGACTTCATGCTGGAGAAGCTGTTACAGTTACTATTATTAGACTATGCACGTGCAGTAATATAGAACTACCTGCTGCACTCGAGCACCAAAGCCTCGGTTATTAAATTTCCATTCATCTGTGTGTGTGTGTGAGAGAGAGAGAGAGAGAGAGATAGAAATAGTAGTAGTGGTGAGAGATGTCGTGTGGCAGAAAAACCCACAATGTAAAGTAAATTGTCAACAACAATTAAAGCAGAAGCAATTTAAGATAATAATAAAAAAATAAGCTATTTGTTATTTTGTACCGCTAAAGTCGTTCCCACCAGCCGATGGTTGATTCTAAAAAGAACTTTGATATTTGTCTAGTTTAGTGTAACAGTACATTGTTGAATCCACCGTTATTGTTTTTGTAAAGTAAAAAAAAAGCCTTAATTTCCTTCAGGATTAATAAAGTATCTATCTATCTGTCTGTCTATCTAATCTATCTATCTATTCAAGCGAATCCCACCAGCCGATGATTGATTCTAAAAAGAACTCTGATATTTGTCTAGTTTAGTGTACATTTGTGTACATTAGTGTTTAACAGTACATTGTTGAATCCACCGTTATTGTTTTTGTAAAGTCAAATTAATTTAACCAATAACTGCTCGGAACCTTTAATAATCCCTGCAATGTATTTCAAACAGCTTTCTGTCATCATTGGAATGATTCAATGCTCTTTCCCTAAATTAGACCCAGTTCGTTTAGACAGTCTGATCTCTCATGTGTTGCTACGACCTGCAGTCTTTTTGTTTAGATTTAGTGATTTTTGGTGACAGGAGGCAGAGCAAATGTTAACAGCGTGAAGTGGGCAGTCAATGACTACAAAAGCATAGTTTTATGCAAATTAGGAGCAAAAGGGATGTTTTGATTACCAACCGGTATTATGCTGAGTGATAAGCACTTACTCAGTCCTTTGTAAGAGTTCCTACTAAAGGGGTAAAAGAAATGCAGTCAGGGTGTCAGTATGTAAATAGACGGCAACAATCAAGATTGAATTTTTTATAAAAATTCATGTGGAAGAAACTAATTATGCTAACCTGCAGGTGACATGACAGGTGATATTGCATTAAGATCCTGGGTTTGATTCCCTGCTAAGGTAGTCGGGGTCATATCTATGTGGAGTTAGCATGTTTTCCCATGTCTGTGTGGGTTTTCATCCATGGTTTAAAAATGTGCAGCCAGGTTAAGTGGAGATACTGAATCCTAAGCCATGATAAATAGGAAGGGTCTGAGGACGTGTAATAATTATGCCAAATTAATGATTACGACTTAACGGGAGCAGCTGAATGAAGAAGAAAAAGCCAAACTGCTATGACATTTGATTTTGATAATCAGATGCCCAAAGGCAATGATGAGCAGTTAGCCGTTCATTATTGAAATCAATCATGATAAATCAATGTTTATCTGTTGTAATAGGGATAAAGTTATTATTATTATTTTATTCACCAGCATTAATTGAACAATGACTTGTTTGTTAGTTAGAATTAACCGGTTATTCCCGGGTCTTTCTGATTTCTGTTTATTATATTTTGTCATTCCTGTCTAAGGGGCCTGATTGTGCTGAACTCAAATGACACCTACTACTTGGAGCCCGAGGGAGGGCAGGAGATTCTACATCACACATTCTATCACACGGATCAGCTGCCAATTAAAGGTGGTACATGTGGACATGGTCATCAGACTGGACATCGAGCTCTGTTTAACGGTCTCATTAAACCTTTGCATCAAAGGGTCAGTTTCCCACCTACACCACATAGTTTTGAAAATGTTGTTACTGCTAGTTTAAATGTATTAAGTTTTTCTAAACTTTTTATTGGACTTTACTAAGGATTATCTAGCGTTAGCCTGAAGATTTCATTTGCAAACACTGTTTATTAAAAAGAAGTCTGAACATTTTTGTGAAACGAAGCACTGCAGATGTCAGATTCTACATTTTACTATAAATGTATTTGTTTGCATGATTTTTTTTTACTTGCATCAATGATATGACAGAATCATGATGCTCAATGTCAGAGACTTATGGACACATTTTCTCAGCTGTTTAACTCACTTGCACAACAATGGACTGTGGGAGGAAACTGGAGCGCCCAGATTTTTTCTAACTTGTTAATTTGGATTTGAATGCCATGTTTTACACTATCAAATTCAAAAATTCAAATTTTATTTGTCATTACCCGTATACAGATGTACAGTACAATGAAATGTTTCTATTCGCATATCCCAACTGGTCTGGATGTTGGGGTCAGAGCGCAGGGTGAGCCAATGTACAGCGCCCCTGGAGTACACAGGGTTAAGGGTCTTGCTCAAGGACCCAGCAGTGGCCATGTAGCAGAGCCTGGACTTGAAACCCCAACCCTTGGTTTCACTGCCCAACGCTCTACCCACTAGGCTACCCACTAGGCTCCCTATGGCTACATTCATAATAGTTAGTCATTGTACATTGTTCATTAAGTCACAAGGTTATATTAAACCATCTCATGGATTATTCAGTGTCTCCAATTTACACACTTAGTCACTGGTGTGGGTTTTTTAAATGCTTTTTAAAAACCTGGTTGGTAGAAGTGCAGAATGCATGGGTGGGAAAATGTTCAGTTAAGAGGAAACAAATTCAACTGTGAAGTAATTTTCATTACTTACCATACATAAAATTGTAAAGAAAACACAGGGAATCCAGAGAGACATCAGTCAGCATTGTTAAATGTACAAAAGCATTGAGTCCTCAGGCAGTATTGCATTAGAAACCACCGCATTACCGTAATAAATATAACCGCATGGGCTCAGGACTAATTTATAAAACGGATGTTAACACAGTCTACCAAATGCATCAAGAAAAACCTGAAGCTCTAATATAAATTCTTCATGGTAATGCCAGAAAGTTCTCTGAGCCAGAATGCACACTGACCATTTGTGCTGTGGTCAAATGATTTTTTTTAGCTTGCTGTATTAGTGAAACCGTCATTGAGTTTTCTATGACAAAGAAGAAGGACCATCCAGACTGCTCTCAGCAGAAGCTAATACAGTGTTATCAGCAGCACTCATATAATGATAGATGTTGACTTTTGCTGATAACGGTGATCGCAGGAAGGATGACTTGCATATGTGTTATCACTGATGCAGAGAACTCTATAGTCCTGATCTGTCTTCTGTTAACATCTATAATACAGGATGAATAGAAAAGTCAGACATTGATGACCACAGACTACAGAGTAGCTTCAATGTTATATCATTAAATGATATGACTTGGTAAAAAAATATACTTGCAAAGAACAGCAATTAGTTTTCTCTGGGCTTGGAATTTTGTCATTTTCTTTTAAGCAATTTTGTAGCATTCACATATTAAACAACTCAAAGTGTTCAATCTAAAACAAGGTTTTTATTTGATTTATTTCAAGTTCATATTATTTATTATTTTATTACTATCAACTATGTTCTGGTCTTTCTGGTGGAGACGCAGGATCATTCTCTAGCACATTGTTGCTTAAAGATTAAACTAGATAAATAGGAGGGTTGCATTGGGAAGGGCATCCAGCATAAATAAATAATAAGGATCATCTGCTGGTGTGGCGACTCTTAACTGGAGAAGCTGAAAGGACTTACAGTTGAGACAGGTCTAGTATGGTAGGGTGTCGATCTCGTAGGTAGGTACAGTGTAGCCTAGTGGGTAGAGCGTTGGGCTGGGAACACGAAAGGTTGGCTCTGCTACACTCCGCTACACTGCTGGCTCCTTGAGCAAGACCCTTAACCCTGTCTGGTGCCGTACTGCGGCTGACCCTGCGCTCTGACCCCAACTTCCAGACAAGTTGGGATATGCGAAGAGAAACATTTCATTGTACTGTACATCTGTATATGTGTAATGACAAAATTGAATTTGATTTGAATTTGGATTTGATTAGATTAAAGTATTTTTCAAAAAGCAGACGTACAGAGCTAATATCAGTAGCAAAGTTTAAATGTAAGCATCTGGAACTCAAATGTGCTCTGTGCCAGTTACCATATAGACCAATGGGTTAGTAGAGTTTTGTGTTCACATAACATGAATTTATTAATCTAAAGTAATTGCTCCAATGTAGTCAAAGTAGATGTAAATCTAGTGCATTTTTAAGAACTACTGAGACAGCAAACATACACTTAATACACAACACGACAGACTGATACAGGTTACATATGATTCATCAGACACAGTCACAAGCCATTCTGAATTTCTGTTTTTCCTACTAGGGTCTTTGGACTGTGGAATAAAAACTAGAGCTCAAATAAGAAACTAACAGCAGACAGAAGGAAATTTCACATGCAAATGTATAATGTCACTGGTTAATCAAACTCAGTATTTTCTTTTGTAAGACAGTTGTGATGCCCATTTAACCTTTAACCTTGATATCCTGTTGTTTATTTTATCAAAATAATAGAAATATTACATAATGTATCAGTGTATTTGATCCATTACCTAAAAATGTTTTAAGCAGTATCACTTTGTAGTTACAGCAGAACAGAATGTATCAGAAATGATTATCCACCCACTGGACTCCTAGCTTTTCTAGACATTTCTTTGTAAAATGCACCCTAAATGTATTCTAAAATTCTAACTACACAGTTTCCTGTACATATCCATGTTAGACAGTGCTGTTGGTGTAATAAGTGCCAGGAGTCTTTTTCCCTGGTGAGTCAGAGTTTCATCGCTCTATTCATTTAGAAATATGTGCATAAAGACCATGATAACTGCCCTACCTATTCAACAGAGACATTTCCTCAGAAGCAGAAGGTCTCTCTCTGCCTTCATTAAAGCACAGTCATACATCTTCTTCGCTCACCCGTGTCGCACTTGCCTCTTCTCTGCCCGCGTCCAGAGAATCTCATCGACATCGACACTGTATCATTTGTGGCAACCTATCAACACCAGGCTCTGCTGCCTAATCCAGATTTAGAATGAGGATAGAGGACTTGAGACAGGTTGCTCATGATGTGATTCACCTCACGTCAGGCCTGCTGTTAGACAGAAGCTTGCTGAGGCCTCTTTTCCTCCTTGAAAACACGCATGCATCATCAGTGACAAGCCTGTTTCATTCCGGCACAGACCACAATAAGTTATCTACCCCTGTGAGGACTGTGATCAATTACTCAATCACTTGACTCCAGCCTACAATTAACGTCATGGCTCCTGGAGCCAGCGCCGCTGAACGCTACTCATCGATGTAGCCAATTAAAAGGAATACACATCTCTGAGCCAATATGTTCAGGGATGCTTAAAGATTGGGGGGAAACCAATCCAACTCCTGGGAAGCTGCAAATGAGAAGGAAACGCACTGCCAGCAGATTGATGCACTCACAGATTAACATGCTCTGCTTCTGAATTGATTGTGTTATAAATTTAGCTAGTATGCCAATCACCTGAACAGGCGCGTATAGATGGGCTCACAAGCTGATTGGAATTTGAAAGTAGTTGAGGGAGGCTGGGAACAAGCTGTCTCGGGGGCTTGAATAGAATACAGATTGGTGTGGGATTGGGTTGGCCCAGGGTGCTCAGCAGTTAGCCGTCACTTCTCCTCTCCAGCATGCGTCGAGGGGAATCCAAAACATGAGGCTTACTGTAATTGAAGCAATCTGTTCCTTCAGCTTGAGATGGCTAGGCTTTGCCATGATGTTTTGTTTGGTATTGTAACCCCAGTAGGATGCCCTTTGTCTCTTGGAGCCCCATTAGTAGACAGTGAACTGAAGATCTCCACACCAACCCTGGTCCCAAGCTACTCATTCTGTACTATTCTGCACAAGTTTTTTTAACCACAAGTGAGTCTGGATGTTTCACTGCTGATTTGAAAAAGATTTTTTTAACCGACTGCACTTTCTCACTTCGCATTAGATGCTCATGTCTCGTAAGCTAGATAATGGCATCTCAGTGCTCCCACAGTTTTTCATTTTCTCCAAATACTTTTGCTGATGACTCATAAATAGAATGGGTTCTTTTTCTAATGGCAATGGTCCCACTGGAAAAGAGTCTGTGTAAAAACAGGCAGTTTCTTAGAAGATTGTTTATTACTTTAATGGTGCCTATAAGTTTGGAACTTTGTGTAAGTATCAACACAGGTACACACTTTATATCACACCTACATACAAAAAAACACTTCTAACACGTCTTGTCAAGCTAAAACAAATTATAGTCAGCTACTTATAAGTGTGGCGGCACGGTGGTTAGCACTGTCGCCTCACAGCAAAAAGTCCTAGGTTCAATTCCCGAGTTGGTCAGGAGGCTTTCTGTGTGGAGTTTGCACGTTCTCCCCGTGGGTTTCCTCCGGGTTCCCTCGGTTTTCTCCCACAGTCCAAAAACATCTACTAAGTTGATCAGAGATGTAAAAAAATGTCCTATAGTTCCCGTAGTTATATGGGTTGGCAACCTACTTCGTAAAACTGAGAAACCCAAGCGGACCCAAGAGTCGGGAATAACTGGAAATGGGTAAAACACACACAACTTATAAATATAACTAGTCAGGTAGCAATTTAAATCAATAACAAAACATAAAAATGATTGTTTCAATTGGGTTTATTTTTTGTTATTATTTATATTATATATTACTTATTATTTGTAGAATAAGTGGAAAGCTGATGTATTTGCACTATACAGAATGGTGAACATATATTGGAAATCTTAAGGTAATGTTTTTAACAACAACAACAACAAAAGTTGTAAAGAAGGTTCTTTAGACCCTTCTCAAGGAGGTAACATATGCTTCGAAATATCCAAAGCACATGTTACCTCTAAGGCACAACTTATTGACATGAATGCAGAAACATAGCATATCAGATCTTGACTTTTGAACCTACTAAATAAGTGACCAGGAATGGTGTCTAGTTGAACTAGTCGCTGCAAATCCCTACTCTATTTGGCTATTAATCTTTTTAGATCTTGTGGCACTGGCTCTTGGGTCCCTGAGCTTGGACCCCAACTTTCAAAAAAACCTGTACTGTACATGCATATATTTGACAAATCAACATTTACAGATGCATTACAAACTGTGTTATTGATAGCTCTTGAAATTATGTGGTGACATAATCAGAAAGCATGTTTTTTTCAGTTTTGGTATTAATGTATGGGTGATTTTTCATTATCCATCAGATTTTCTTCTCTAAATCTTGTTATATGTGTTGATATATAGTGACTAGTGGGTAGTCTACCTCTTTCAGGGTTGCTGTTTCTTTCTTTTTTTTTTTTGAAACTTCAGAGATCTATGAGTCAGAGAGCTTTTATTGTCATATCAGCTACATACAAGTATTGAAATGAAACAGTGTCCCTCAAGGATCATGGTGTAATAGTACAAAACAGTACAATAAATTGAAAAAAAAAACAGAGCAATAAAGGAAATCTAAGAAAGCTAGTTGTATGAGCTATACAATTTTATCAACAACTTGATTTACAATTGTAGTTGTTGCACAATGTTACAATTTAATGTAACAAAAGAACCCCTTACGAATTTTTAAAACAAAAATTTAATATGTTAATCTAGGTCCATTTAAAGTGATAAAATCATTGCATTTTTGTTGTGTTGAATATAGTATGTTAACCCATGATCTAGACCAGACATCTTTGGGCAAGAGCTTGAACAGCTATATGGCATATTCTAAGGTGGAAGTGAGATAATAAGTGGGAGAAACTGTGTATGTGTCAGGGGAGAGTCTGCGGGAGTGTTAACTCACGTAATAGCATGGTGCTACAATCACTCAGCTGTAGCGCAGCATACATAAATGACCAAATAAATCCCCTGCATTAATATCAAAACCAATGGACTTCTGTCAGGGAGGCTGGGTTAGATGCATTACATTTTCTGCCTCATTTAAAGCTTTGCTCCTCTCTTCTTTCTGAATTACGTATATGTGGTTTGTTGCCTCCTTTGCATCTACTAAGAATTTATTCCAAGTTCCGAGTAGATGTAGCAGTTTCAGTAGTAGTACCCAGATTTTACTTTAGAAAAAAAGTATTCATAAGTTAGCATATTTTAACAAAATTAAACAGATTATCTAACACAAAAAGCTAGTATTTTTTATTGCATATAACACCAGAATGTTACTACTAAGAAGATCTTAAGGCAGACCTGTTTCTTTCAGGGTGTGTAATGAGGCCATCTCTCTCCCATGTGAGTACTCAGTAGTGGGGACAAAGGCAGAGGTGAAGGAGATGCTCGAACCAGCAGGCTCTTATGGTCATCACTCACACTTACCCAAGTGACAGTGCTTGCTGGCTGGACTACTTATCTCCTACACACCACAGAGGGGAAGAAACAACTCTTTTAATGTCCTGAACAATTATCAGGTGTAAAATAATTACGCATTCACAGTGGCTGTCTAGTCATCAGGGTGCCATTTTGGGTTCAGTTAGAAATCATTTATTTATGTCTATTGAACAAACGGTGCGGTTGAAATTCTGTGTTCTTTCAAATTGAGCAATCTGACATATAATTACATATTTATGTTTTCCAAATGTCCAGTAAGTTACGTATAATTTATATCATTGCTACATGGAAATATTCTTTATTTCTGTAATTCATGGTTTAGATGCAGTCTATTGTGTACCTTAATCACTTGTCTACGACTTTCCTATAATACAATATAATTTCTGTCTATTGCTGATTTCAGAGGGTTGCTTGGTGCACACATTTATCAGAATAATGAGCAACCCTAGCAGACTCACCTCCTAATCCGGTCAGCGTGATAATTAGTGCCTGCTACAGGCAATGGCAATTATTCCAATTAGATTTTGCCTAGTTGACCGGTGGCAATGAAAAGGTTAAACTGAGGTGTTTAGAATCTCTGTGCTGGTGAGCTAACAGGATATCTTGCTATACCATAGTTATGCTATGAGTATACAGTTCACTTTTTACAGTATTTTTTGGAAAACAGGCACAGGTCAAATGTCCTAAGGAATGTGAATGTACATGCATGTGAAATGATATATCACATTAAGTTACTGTTTTTTCTGGTTGAATGCAATTTAGGAATAACCAAAACGGTTCAGCCATGACGTTAAAGCTTAGAAACTAATTTAAAACAAACAAACAAACAAACAAAAAACATCAAAAAAACTTGCTTCTGCATTTTGTCTGTTTATAAAATAAAAAATAAACTTTAGTGTCATAAACATAATGCAGAAGCTTTTATCTTGTTTAACAGCAACCACAATTGTAATAGATGATGGCGATTTCAATTACACGAAAGAGACAGGGGCCAGTTAACAACAACTCCCACCAGACTACAAATCGCAGAGGCTATAGTGCTTGGTTCTGCTAATTTATGTATGGCACACAGTTACAGTTCAGTGGCACTGTGCTAAACAAATTCAATTATTACTTATGTTTGTTACCTCCATTTTGATGAGAGCGCATAACATTGCTCAACTGCTGAATTAATTTGACTATGAGCCATCTCATGATTTTCTGCTTTGCCATTCAGGCCAATGGATGTGGCATGGAGAGGTCAAAAGTTTCATGTGTCAGTTTCTCCTAACTTACAAAATAATTTCTTTGGGTTGTGTGTTTTGCTGCGTATTGCAGATTGGAAGGTAAAAGCTGAAACTTCTCAAACGTTCTGTGACAACTCAATGCAAGAAATCGTCGTTACCTCAACATTGTTATTTTTCTTTTATAGTTTGTTTATATATCTTCAATTTATATGTACAATGAAGTAATTCAATGCCACGGGCATCAAGTCTGTGAGGGTTCTATTTGTGCCGAAAATTTCCGTAGTGTCTTCACATTCCAATGATGATTTTTTTCTTTTACTTGTGTTTGCAGAGCAAATACAACAAAATTATGTTGGTATGTTTTATTAATGCCAGTTTGTTGCCACACAGCAATCTCATCTATAGGAAAAATTGCGTTATTGTGCACCCCAACACAGACGGAGGTAAGAAGGGTCTGCATGGACAAGTCAGATTAATGTACAAATAGAAAGATAAATGGGCTTTAAGGTTTAGTAAATAAATGCTTTTAGGTTCAGTAAACTTTCTAAAACTAAGGTTTCAAACTTTTTAAAGCTGTATTAAACTCAACTAAAATCTACTACAGATGACATATCTTTCTTACGTAATTTACATGTACATTCATACATTTATTTCATTGTAGATTGTTTCCAGTGTCAGAGTATTTTAATGTCATCAGCAAAAATAATGTTTAGTAACGCTGGTAGTCACTGATTCATTACTGTTTTCAATCTAATTACATAGTGGTAAAAATTCTAGTCTACTGCTTTTTATGTTGATATAGGACTGGTTGTATATCATTTTAGGCTGTCATTGGTGAGGAGTTTGCATGTTCTCAATGTGTCAGCATAGTTTTTTGTTCAATAGCATTGGTTCCTTCCCAAAGTAAAAAAAAACAAAACATACAGTCAGCTTAACTAAAGTTGCCTAGGTGAATTGCCCTAGGTTCACCTAATTACCCTAGCTTAAACAGGAGTTTCATGCTTTTGCACAGTTTTTGCACAGGTTCTCACATTCTTAGGTGACACACTTAAAAACAGATACTCCTTTTCATCATTTAGCATGATTTCAATATTGCTTCAAGGTTTAATTATAATGCAATTTCTCATTTAATTTGATAAGTCAGTGTGAGTGTGTTTTTCTGTTATATAAAACACTACAAAATATCTGAAGGAATAAATGATGCAGAGACATATATGTAAATTAATTCAAATGCTTTTCTTTATATGGAGATCCAGGATGCTTGCTGATCTTATTAAGTAACAGACTAGCCAGTTATATTGAATTCTTTAGGGGGATGAGGTACCGTCTGCCAGAACTCAAAACTACTTTGAAGTTTCAAAAGCAATGCTTTTGTGTTTGTTATTGATGCTGATACTAGACGGCATCTGAGCAGTAGCTACAGGTCATGGAGCAGACAAAACAACAAGAATGAAAAATAATAGATTGGCAGCATCTGGATGCGTTCAAAGCATCATGTTTGTTAAACATTAACACATTGATGTTCAGGGGTCAGCGAGAAACTTTAAATTAAACCATGCTCTTAGTGAACAAAGCATTATTAACACATATCTCACCTTGAGCTTTTTAATGTAAATGTAAAGAAACAAGTGATTTGCTTAAGACATAAATGTCATTTTTTCCTGCTACCAACGAGCTGTCGTTCTGGAGGTAGAGAGACACTGATTGGTAGGCACTCCTGTCAAATTCTCTATTCTCTTGTATTGTTAAAGCACAAAAAAGTAACAAACCAGAACTTGTAAGTGGCAAGAAAGCAGAGAATAGCTTGCAAGTGGCACGTGTAATGAAGCCTGGGCACGAGTGCTGATTCTCTCTTAAACTAGTGTAGTGTCCTTGAAACGGGGATTTGTTCTCATGCCTTTAATGACCTTTTGAAGGGTATTTACGTTTGGAACTCTGCATGCAATAAAAGTGTTATGCAAACTATTATAAATTTACAACATTTCAATTACATCATGAAATTCATTTTTACATTATTTTTAGTGTCTGTAATTTTGTCAATGCGTTTTCACAATTGTGCTCTTATTTATCTTTATAAATTAGTATTTAGAGCTTAAGTAAGGTTTTACGTTTTTATTAAAACATTATATTTAATGTTATATATTTAATTTAATGTTGTTTTACAGTATTTGTATCTTGTAAATCAATTTTATTGAAAAGGGACTGGCTGCTCATGCAAAGTTCACTTAAAGCAGAATTTAGTTTTTCATCCTTAAGCTATTAAAAATAATTCAATTTAAAAACTGTCTAAATAAACAATTAGCTGTCAAAATTAACAACAATGACATAACAGCTAATTAATTTGCTGAAGTTGCACAAACAGATCATCTGGTGTTTATGATTTATTTTCAAAGAAATAACAACTACTTGATGGTACTGTGCAAAACTTTTAATTTAATTAAAAATGTTGATTTTATGAAATAGTTTAACAAAAGAAAATTCCATATTCCAGGCCTGTACTCTGGGGCGTGACCTTCTTCTCAGTTATGCTTTAGCCAGCGCTCTCACTGATGATTAATCATGGATTTATACCAAGTACTTCTTGTTCGAGGAACAAAGGGGTCAGATAAGAGTGATTTCTGTGCATCACTAAGTGACAGAACGCAGTGGCGAGGGGAAGACTCGGTACATGCAGTACACATCATTACTATAGCTGCAGAGGACAGACAACGCCTGAAAGCCCACTTGTGCTGGAAGAGAATAATGCAAACTTAATTACAGCTAGCTAATAACTCGAGGCAATCAAACTCCGGCTCAGCTCGGAGCCTCTTTCTAACTGTCATGACAACTAAAACCTTTTGTCTCCTATTTAGTATGTGGCTAAGTAGGGCCTGCAGATTTAACTGGTGTGACTTGGGTGATAAGAGCAGCTTCGATGACAGGGACTTGCTGCCTTTATTCGACTGCTTCCATGTTCAGAATTACTAATTGCGTTGGATGTGAGCACACTGAAGATGTAATGTGCATGGTTAATCCATTCATTTTCAAAATAGCAGCACTAAAACTAATATTGAAGACACATTCTGAAATTGTGAAAGAATGCATGTGCAGTGAATCATTTTTAAACATTAGACTTATTGCCCACTAATTAAAAAAAGGATTAGATTATTTTTAAATGCTCAGCTGGATGATATTTCAGTGTTACAGTTTCAAATAATAACCTCAGCTTCTAAACTTTTTTTCATATAAATTATATTTAAATAAAATGAAAGAAAAAAAACAGTATAGAAAATGCTAATAAAATACATATTCATTGTTCCTTAAGTTCATATTTACTTTTGTTTGCAGACAGTTTGATAATGAGATATTTTCGTCTGCTCAACATTAAATTTGTTAATATACCTTTATGCCTGTATTTCAGGCTGTTAGCACACTCCTACTAATTAGAAGGGGTCAACTTAGTAGTAAGTAGTGATGATGTGAAAAACTAAATCTGGTAATTACATTCATGGTTTGGTACAAAAGTAGCCTCTAAAAAATTATTTTAATAATTAGGATTAATATTTTAAATTTTCAATCTTCGCACAACATGCTCAGTGCAGTGGCTTCACGTTGTACTTTTCTTGTGCCAGCAACTGATCAGTGTTGGTATTTTCCTGTATGCTCTGCACATGATCCGTAGGCTTCTGTTTATTCCATCTATGCAAATACCACAATCGAATAAATCTTTTTCAGTTTGCCTGCTGTTGGTTGGAGCTTGGTGTCACTCGTCCTAGAGTACCCATGGTAGGACAAGCAACAGTTGCTACATCAATCATAGACCCGTCTGGGCCAATGCATCTTGTTCACTTCGGTGAATCCAGCATTATGGCATCTTCCACCCTGCAGGTTAGATACACACACCTGGAGTAGGATGACCACTTTAGGTCTCTCCCTAAGTAGGAGCAAGTTCACTTCAGGGTGAAGACCACCCAGGCATGGTTGTAAAATTGCCTATTGGTCTGTTATAGCATTCCTTCCTCATTGGACCTTTGCCAGGTCAGGTGCAGCCGGCTGCGCCTACCATGCTTGGTATGGGAGCTTTATGGTAGGGCAGCATCCCATGGTGAATGGTTCATGTTTATTGAAGGTTTTTTGTTTTTGTTTATGGCAAGAGAAATAGGCTTAGTGAGTCAAAGAGGTGAGTTTGTAAAGTGTGCCAATACCACAAATCTTTGCAAACACTAACACAACTCATGCAAGACTTTTGTTAGTCTCTCTCTCTCTCTCTCTCTCTCTCTCTCTCTCTCTCTCTCTCTCTCTCTCTCTCTCTCTCTCTGT
>JAOTRQ010000018.1:2747544-2757588 GCA_028565875.1 Hoplisoma paleatum | reverse complement strand
TTATTTAGGTTTTGTATTTTATTATGTATTACTTTATATTTTCATTTATATTCATTTCATTTATTGAATTTTTGCAAAGTTGTGGTACTCTCATGTATAAGTCCATATTACTATATTATATTCATTAATTTAATTTCTATTTGAATTTTTATTTAATTTACTTTTTTTGCAAAGATGTACACACCTTCTTAATATACTTTTGAATCAAGATATCAGGGTTTTTTTTGTTTTTTGTTTTTGCAGATGTGAACATTTTTTTTTATCTTTGATACAACTGAGTGTTATTTACTCACTTACATACTTGCTTCTTTATTTATTTACTTACTTACTTACTTACTTACGGCCGACCAGCCACAGATGAAATAGAAGAAATTTCATGAATTTCCTCTACGGTGGCACGAATTACTCTTGTAACCGTGGCATCATAGTATTACTGTAGTATGCTGAATTCAGTGAGCACTTTAGAATGACCCGTTTCTTTCTAAAATATCTGTATAGAGTCACTGCATGGATGAGTGCATGATTTTAAACACCCACAGAAATGGGACTAAATGAAACCCCGAATGCAATCGGTATATCAAACTAATATTACTAATATTCTGAATGCAAACATTAAATAAGCTCACTTTTCTTTGTATTATTTACAAGACTTGTTTGAAGCCGTGGGCATAGATGCAGGAGATTATCGACTACAAGCTTTAATAGCTGCGTCCAGATTATTCCTGCTATAGACACCACACAGCCATTAGATCAGGCTAATGGGCTAAAGTGTGCAGTAATGGATCCTTAGGTCAGACATTGCTTTGTGTTTTTATAAGCTTAATACAGGTTCATTTGTGTGTATTCAGCACAGTCTGGTCTTTGGCATTTCCTACAGGCTTCTAGAGTCCGGAAGGAAGAGATCACAGCACTGCTCCCAAAATAGGCGGCATTCTTTTTGCTGCCCCAGGAAGCCCTGGGGTAAAGTGGAACAATCCGGAGTAGTGCTAAATCCATCTGAAACAGAAGCCTAAAATTTATCTTGGAATAGTGATGTTCTTGGGAGGTGTATTATGATTTAATGTCAGGTTATAAAGCTCCATGCAAACATGTACATATGTGTGTGTGTGTGTGTGTGTGTGTGTGTGTGTGTGTGTGTGTGTGTGTGTGTGTGTGTGTGTCTGCGCATGCACAAGCTTAGACCCCTCTCTGACTCCCTCTCTTTTATAGGACAGGGGAAAGCAAAGCAGCCATTTGAAGCCCATTTTGGAGTGCTCTCCAGAAAATACTAATTGTTTGGTGGCTGGAGGACTCCTTAGGGAAATGAGGACTATCGGAGTGTTTGAAGAGAAGATAATGCGCGTGCACATGACTAACCCTTAAATTGAGACAGCAAAAATGCTACGGCCATGGACAGTGATGGCAGGAACGCATATTGGTGGACGGGAAGAGGAAAATATATCCTCTGGGAATAAGAGCGTAGATTTGTCTGGAGGAGGAAAAAAATAGATGTGTAAGATAGACACATTGTTAGTCTGGGTTGTAATGGTTGTAAGTTCAAACATGTTATAAGTCCAGACTATAAAATAGATCCTTATTATAGATCCTTTTTAAGGAAGTAATCGATTTTCCAATTTGAGATGTTCTGGGTGGTATAGTGGGGTAGTAGATAGTGTTGTTGCATCCTGGGTTCGAGCCCCATGTGGGGTAGTCTAGGCCCCCTGGATGTTGCTCCGTAGTCCGCATTAATTCCGAATGTGAATCCTCGCTTATTTATCTAGTATTACAACACTGCTTATATTTACAACTGAACAACAATTTAAGCAAATAAGGGTTAAGGGTGGTGCTCAGGGGCGCAACATTGCCAACTTCGTGGCAGTAGGGCTTCTGATCTCTGGCCCAATATTTTAACCAATAGGCCCTAGAGTTTGCATGTTCTATGTCAGTGCAGGATTCCTCTGTGTACTCTGTTTCCCACAGTCCAAAGACATGCCACTAGGCTAATTAGAGACGCCAAATTGTCCCATAGATAAATACATACCTAGCCACCAAACTGTAGTGCCGGATCCAAACCACGATGAATAGGGAGGGATGGGGCAGGAAGGGCATGCAGTGTTAAAGTTGTGTCAGGTTGATGATAGGGACCATGATCCACTGGGGCGACTCTCTGTGAGAGGAGCAGCCGAAAGATGATGAAGATGATAGTGAAAATGCTTTATTGTATTTAAGTTTATTTTTTTAAATGGTTCAAACGTGTATAATGGCGTGAAAACATTTCAGCTCATGTCTTTAATTGAAAGGTCAGCACCTGATATAATGTGTTTCCCTCAGTGTAATCAACTCCAAATGCATTTCAAAAATGAGATTATGAGATTTTAAATTACACTAATGAGTGCTTATAATATTTGAATATAAATGAATTTATATTATTACTTCATTAACTGTACCTACTCAAACTGTAAAATTGTAAAAACCGTAAAACTAAAATAAATATTTTATTTTTTAAATACAAATTATAAAAGGAAAAAGCATATTTTATATAATGAATTAATTACACATGTAGGAACTAGTCCCACCCATTTAACCCAATCTGTGCAGTGAAATGCACATTTAGACACAATAGTGAACACACACTAGGGGGCAAAAGTGAGCACACATGAACCTAGTGTCCAGGGAACAGTAAGAGGATCGTTGCCTTGGTTAGGTGTACTTCAGATACGATCTTTCGACTTTCAGACTCGAACCGGCGACCTTGATCACAAGCCCAGTTGTCTACCCACTAGCCCCTGCATGAAATCAACATATGCTCAAAATCATTCATTGTCAAATGACATAAAAAGTGTTTGCTATGTCAGGAATTTGTTTGAAGAATTTTTTTATTCCTACACCGGGGAATATATTTTCTCGCCTTGATCTAAAGTTTTTAGTGTGTAGTATGTAGTAAGTAGTCATATACGGGTAGTGAGGTAGTGGGGGGTTTGCACAGATGCAGGGTCCATTGAGGTCTGGCTTCAATCCTCTTTTATGTAAGATATGACATCTACTTCCTGTGTCTGCACGCATTTCCTTTGAGTACTGGACTTTGCTTCCACCCTATAAAAATGTCAAACGATGGTGTGACGATTCCAGCTTAACCCCAGATCTGCACGCCGGATTACTGCTCCTTCATATCTTTTTAGGAACCCACTACGACCCTAATCGGTCTGATGCAAAATGGACGTGATGAAGAGATAAGCGTGTTCACATCCGATCACACACATTTTCTATGTATATTGGCGTATCCTCGTGAGAATTAGTCTCTGGTCTACACATCATAGGAGCCTCGTACTTTTCTTCTGTCATTAATCACGACTTATGTGCTGGGAGAGCGGTGAACACTTCTGGCGTTTCAAAGGCTTTCCCATCAAGCCACCTGACATGTTACACATGCCGATGTGCTATCTTCTGGCCCGTGACAGCTGCACAAATTGGCTGAAAGAGGTTTCCAAGACGGGGACTTTGATCAGGTGCTCTTTTGCTCTCTTCTGCTTCTTCTCTCCATCATATCGACAATGAGCGGAGACCAGACGCTGTTTGTTGGGTAAAATGAGGCCGTGCTCAAAGTAATATTTTAGCTTTTAGTGTGCATGTATCTTAGTTTGTGTGCAAATGTACTTTTGTCTTCCGTCATATACATCAATGTACTTTGATTTGAACCACTAGTTTACATTTATATTTTCAACATTTAGCTGATCTTTTAATTCAACATGGCTTACAATTACAACTCTACACAATTTTGAGTAATTAATATATAAGATGCATTATTATTATTTGTATTATTATTATTATTATTCAACAGTGGGACACAGCCTCAGAATTATAGACATATTTACATTTTTTTGGCATTTAATTTTCATTCGAAGTGATCACAGTAGTAGTAGTAGTACTTCTAGATTAATGGTAAGACGTTTCAATAATAAGTGGTTCTTTAGATTCTATCGGTGTCAGGAAGGCCATCTGGTGTAAAAACTCTGCCAAATCAATAATGCAGATCGCGATCCGATGTGACAAAATATGGCGCGGCTGATAAAAGATGCAGCTTGTATTGCTATGCTACGCTATTGCTATGAATTCTGAAATACTATAATAATCTAACTTTTTCCATTATTTAATTCAGAAGCCTTATACATAATTTTCTAAATATATGTGGCTGTTGTAAGATTCAAATGCTGCCATCAAGCCGTTATGGTTGTATATTTCACTTAATGTATATATGCAGAGGAGGGGGGTGTATGATACAGTATGTGTATATAAATTTGTCCACTATTGTCTTTTTTATGTCGGAATAGCAGCGTTCCTTATTTTTATTACTTTCTGTGTTATATAGAGATATGGCTTTTATTAAGATTTAAATGTCATGTATCACACTTGAAATACATTAATGACTGGACCGGTAGTGACAGATTTATTACATTTATTAGATGAAGTTCAATGTCAAACACAGTCGCAAGCAGTGACTAAAAAAAAACATACAGAAAGAACCCAGACCCAAACCCAGAACCCTTTGGCTTTAAATTGACAGTGCTACCCACTAAGCCACTAGTCCACCTCCTAGGTTTCAAAGCAGTCTGTCATATTTGTGAGAATGCATTTCATTTATGGCTGTAGCCCCTGGGAAAAGCAGCATGGGGATAACATTGTTGCATGGCGTACCTTTTTTTTTCCCATAGCCCTGTCTGTCTTGAGCTGCGGTAATTGCAGGCTGTGTGGAGTTACAGGTAATAGATTAATATCAGGCCAGACTTTCCAATGCATGGTGCAGTGACAGCCTAAGATTATAACAAAAAGCCATACGCTTACTGAGACCTGACAGGAGATACATGCCAGGTAGACAGCATCCAGCACTCAGAATGAAGCCTCTTGTTGGAAATATGTCTATCAAAAAGACTGATGTCCATTTAGAGCTAGAAATCGCCTTTGCTTAACCCATCTGACAAGATAATTCTATACAGTAAGTGCTCTAGGTATGAGCCAGCTTGTTTAGTCCATTTCTACTTAGATTCCTTGTACACACACTTTACACAAGGTATCTATCCATTAAAAAGTAGCATCGCTCAGGTGGAAGTGTGGGTCAAATCTTGGGTTTTGCCAGTTGACTGGGCACCATCGTAACCATTAAGATGCAGTGCATAAGCATGCAAGTCGCAAGCTCAGATAGACAGAAGTGTTTTATAAAAAAACATCTGGAATAACTGTCCCAAGTCAATAAAGTCTGTTGTGGTAAAGGCAAAAACAACATATGTTTACTTACTGTGTTATATTGACACTTAACAGTTACCAAGACACCTTCTGCATTATTATGCATTTACATTTCTGCATTTAGCAGACTCTTTTACAGTACCGTGACAACATACAGTCTAAACGCATATGGGTTACAAGCCTTGTACAGGGGATAGACAATTGCAACCTGGTAGCGATGAGGCTTCAACCTGTGATGATTAGATTTCACACCCAGTGCTTTATCCAATAGGCAACTGTTAGAAGAGTTAAAAGGTCCCCGAAAGTACCCACACAATATGCTAAACCTCTATCAGATGGTGATCAAAGGCGAGAATTCGTGTTACACTTCCTTTGCCCTCTGCACCACCATCATTATAACAAAAATTAATCTAAACCAATCTAGCAGCTCGTGCCAGTGGACACACAATTTACGAAGCTTGCTTTGTTTTGATGTTTCTTTGATTTTCACCTTTCTGTGTCTTATAATGCTATATTAATATTTTAGTAAGTAAGACAAAAAGTCCAAAATGATAACAGTGTTTGTGCAGTCATGAAATGCATCAAATTAGTTGTAAACCCAGCTCGAATATGCCAAACCATGTATTCATTAAACCTAATTGATCACTGCTTAGGTGCACAGAGAGTTTATTCCTTAATTTAGGCTGTAATGTTGTATAGTCATTGTTTATTCTTTTGTTGGAAGCTACACATGCATCAATGAGACTTATTATAGCCCCTGACCTTGTTATGACTTTATCTCGGTTTCTTGCTTAGACCCCATTTGACTTATAATGACTTATAATGACCACTGCTGTACCAGAACACCCAACAAGCCCTGCAGTTTCTCAGATGCACTGACCCAGTCGTCTAGCCAATTTGGCCAGAGCCGCTGCTACAGCATACTTAATGTACGTAGGGCATCAGATGACTTGAGTGATCCAAAACACCTCAATAAAAAAAAGAGAGAGAGAGAGAGAGATCAAGCGTAGTGATGGCTCGGTGGTTAAGGTTAAGGGCTGCAGATCAGAAAGTCAACAGTTCAAGTCCCCCTACAATCACTACTTGTCACTGTTGGGCCCCCAGCAAAAGCCTTTTCCGTAAATGAATATAAATAGTGTTCCATTGTAATTGTAAATCATTCTGGATAAAGACTTTATTTAACAAGTTTATTTTGGAAAGATACTCCCAAATTTCCTTTTATAGTCTAAAAACATGCGGTCAGATTGATTAGTTACTGAATTTGTCCTGTGTGTGTGTTTCTTTGTTTGTCTCTGTTCTCTGCAACAGACTGACGTCCTGTTCAGGTGTTTGGTGTATCCGCCCTGTGTGTCTCTTAAATTAATTGATGGAGAGATGATTGTAAAAACGCTCTGACAAATACTAAAATATTTTCAGAAAGCAATACAAAGTATGACCCTCATCCAATTCACTCGAATCCTTACACTTCATTAATCCAGCATCTAATATCAAATGTACCTATACAATGTTCAGTGTCTATTTAGTTCATTCCACCCACTAACTAAGTGCTGTGAAAAAGAATGACTGAAAGTTATTTAACTGTCAGTGTTTATAACGTTATAACTGGTCTGCGTGTTTATTACATCATGACAGAGCTGAAGTAAATCTTATTAAACACATGTTTTACTGTGATGCTAAAATACTTCAGTCAGAGTTGCATGAAAGAAAAAGGGCAAGAGAACACAATGCTATAATTCATCATAAAGGCACGTAAGGTAATTTTCTCCTCGCTGCGTGCTCTTTACTTATAGCTTATGAAAAAAGTATATAATAATAATAAACAGGTGGCATATTTTGGCCGGTTGTGTGTTGAAATGACACCAAGGACCATTTTTTATGGTTTTTCAATTATTATTATTATTATCATCATCATCATCATCATCATCATCATTATTATTATTATTATTATTATTATTATTATTATTATTATTATTATTATTATTATTATTATTATTATAGCATCTATGTGAAATAGCTGGATTTTCCTCTAGCACCAGTTCAGAGCATCTGAAACTTCTGCTTCAAAACATGTCATTACCATTGGTTGGTTAAGCACTATCCAAGTAAATTCTTACAAAAGAGTGATATAGTGCATTGTTCTATTTGCTTAGAAATTATGAGATGTGTCATCGGACCCTCATCAGGCTGTTAAAACAAAAGGCCGTTGGACACATCCAATTTTGGCCAAATTATGCAGGGTTCAACCAGCTATGTCAAATGACCTCCAAATTGTTTTCATTTTAAAATAACTGCAAATGGTGACTGCAAATCTGAAAATCCACCTTTAGACAACCCTGACAAAAAATAACGAGCCTGATAAAAGCACTTGCCCATCAAGCATGCTTCTTGTAATTACACTGACCCTATAACAATCCTATCCGAATGTCATTACAGTCCCACTGGTCCTCTAAAATTGAGTTTAGGAGTTGCTTCTGTCTTAACACTAAACTGCGATGTGCAAAAGCATTGCACAATCTTACTCAGTTATAATTTACCCGATAAACTATGTGCTGGACTGATACATTTTTTTCATGTATAGGGTAACTGAAATATTGGCACATTTTCCTATAAAAGTTCATTCGTATGTGAGTGATAGTTGGTAATGTCAGACTGAGTTCCTGCACTGACAGACTGATGACTGGATATTGAAAAATGGAAGAGCTTCATTTTGCTCATGGAGCACCACTTTCATTCCACAGAGGTCACGGCACCAATTTTTAAAACCATCGCTTTATTTACTGCACACTAGAAGTAGTAAAGGTGGACAGGCAATCTGCACTGTGTATCAGACAAATGAGAAGACCGTTCAGCTGATGGAAACAGTGGAAAATTGTTTTCTCTGTGTGTCCTTCTTACCTCTGCCAGGCTATCACAAAAGTTTTTTCACAAGACTGCTATTCACACTGTGGATGAACCAGGACACACAATGATTAAATTAAAGCAACAATTCATCATGTGAAATGCCAGAAATTACTCTATCTAAATAAATACATAATCACCAGCCACATCTGTTTCTTATTAATTTAAGAATGTTGCAAAAAATTGTCTATGAAATTTAAAAAGCCAGATGGAAATTGTTTCCCTAAAGCAGATCTTTTGGGTAATTGCTCTGTAAGCTATGATGCTTCTTTTTGCCTGTTCTTCTCAAAACAGGAAAGATAGAATGCCCATTGTAGCATTAAGATACCATTGAATCATCAATAACTGCAGCTTAATTATCAGAATCAAGTCGATTCAGTTGCTACATTTTCTACCCTGTTTTTCAACATTTTGGCTTGTGCTTTTCTTGTGCTAATCCTCATCTTGATTGTAGAGTGTGAGACTGGCACACACACATTTTTAGACACGTGCATGAATTCTTTGTAGGTGCCATCAATAAGCCAGCAGATGTAGTTATTGCCTTAGTTTAAAGAAATCACTGTCCCTGTCTGGCTTCCCACTCAGTATAAATAACAGACAATCATTGTTTATGTAGGCACGGAGTCTTGTCAGATTGCAGTAAAAATGTCAGCTCTAGTGTGCTAGTATGTTTCACCAGTCCATCACTGAGTTAATTCTCAAAATCAAAATTTAAATGTTACAACATTTTAACCGTAACTCATATACTGTCATAGCAAATAATTTTCCATCCAAAGTGTGTTATGGGCAGTGATTTAAATGATTGTGTCTAACAACATATTACATAACTTGTAATGTAATATGGCATTAAATTTTGGTGCCGTAATCTGAACTTTTTTTTAAACATTCCAACAATGTTTACCTTTGGGGAACATGTTTTATATTTTAACTTCAAATTAATTTATTAAACTTTTTTATTCATTTAAATATTACATATTACTTGGTGTTTTTGAACAAGTTTTAAATATTAGATCAAAGCTGATAGTTTTAATGAATTCTAAGAACTAGGCAAGTTCTCATTCAACTGCAAAGTAGGGAACTTTGATTTAACAAATACGTTTTAAAAAATTGATTTAAAAAATATCTGGTCTGATTTTTTAAATATCCCATGTGAATCATAACAATATGAGCAGTTTTATAATTGTCGACAAGAAGACATTTCTCTTTTTGAGTAATTGACTGTTGTCTATCTCACCTTATTCTTTGACAAAATTCTGCAAATTTTCTATCACTTTGTTTTGCACTAGGATTCTTCATTAGATCTTTTGCAGTTTGTGTACTGTCCCAACCGTTCAACGGACAACGCCATATCCACCATCCTTCAAAAAGATTGTTGTTGACTTCAGAAAGACAAGACAACACTATTCTCCACTGAACATTGATTGCTCTGCTTTGGAGATCGTCAAGCGCACCAATTTGCTTGGAGTTCTTCGGGCAGAGGATCTCACCTGGTCCCTCAACCAGCAGTCAAGAAAGCCCATCTCCCACCTACTACCCTCACTACTTTCTACAAAGGAACCATCATAGGAGCATTCTGAGCAGCTGCATCGCTACCTGATTTGGGAACTTCACAGTATCAGATAGCAAGTCCTTGCAGCTGAGATCATCGATGTCTCTCCCCAAACCATCACAGACATTTACACTACACACATCATTCGCAAAGCAACCAGCATTATGGATGACCACACACCCCTCACACACATTCTTCACCTTTCTACCATCTGGAAAAGGTATTGAAGCATCTGGGTTCTCACATCTAGACTGTGCAACAGATTCTTCTGCTAAGCTATCAGACTCCTGAACAATCCTGGACTAAACACACACACACACACAAACACACACACACACACACACACACACACACACACACACACACACACACACACACAC
>JAOTRQ010000018.1:2727157-2747444 GCA_028565875.1 Hoplisoma paleatum | reverse complement strand
GCTATGGCAGTATGTGTTGGATTGGCTATTCTTGTGGTATGTGGATGTTGTTGTATCCCGTGCCTAAGAGCATTGGCAGTAAAATGTATCAATGCTGTCATCTAAAAGGGGTTTACTGCAGATGACTCAGGTCAGGAAGAGACTATCCTGCTCATAAATAGTGGTGGGGCAGACCGTGACCCCGAACATGAGAACTTAATGGGCCATCAAATAGGGTTATTTATTCCGATCCCAACACTGCTGGTCTTTCAAAGAGAGAAAGCTTAATGTAAGCAGTTGGTTACAATATAAATCATCCTAGTGATTGGGTGATGTGTAAATCTTAAAATATTCTGCCTTTTGACTCATCCTCCAATCATTTTGAAGCACCAAGTCCTGCTGAGCCCAATATTTTGTAATTAAAATATAGAGAATTACTAAACTAAAAAAAGCAGAGAAAAGTGTGAAAGCATGCAGCTAGAGCAAGCGTCAATGATAACCACCCATGAGGTTTCTCTTTTGGAAAATCTTTAAGGATCTGTCCTGTTAATGGCATGATGACAGTGGTCCGATCCACAACATGGTATGTTAAAAAACATTTTATTTATGATATTTGAACAACTATCTGCCATGCAGTGTTTAGAGGAGGCTTTAGAAGAATATGTAAGTGCTGATCTATTTACCCTGATTTCAAAGTTCTCATGAATAAGAGGAAGAAAGAACATTTCTTCTTTGTTCCATATCTGTCTATTGTCACTTAGGATTCGCCCCCGGATTTTCCATCGTTGAGTACCCAACCGGATAAACACCTACAAAGTGGGGAAAATAGATGTTAGGAAAAGCGTTTAAGCGGTTAAACTGAAGTATTGTAAAAAAAAAAGTCACAGCAAAAGCCCAGGGTTTTTAGAGTAGAGTTCATGTTCTGTGCTTGTTTGGGTTTACACTCAGTGCTCTGGTTTCCTCCCACAGTCCAAAAACATTCAGTCAATGAAAATTGAAGATACAAAATAGTCTGTCACAACTGTTTATGACTAGTGTAATGAATATGACCTGTGTAATGAATGAAGGTTATAAGTGAGAAAGGGGTTGGTTGAGGTTAAGCGGTGTGTGGGTGGGTGGCGGCTTTGATTAAGGTTAGGGGTAGAATGTCTTATAAGGATAATTGTTAGATGCAAGTCAGTTGTTTTATCGATGGGCGCATGATTTTTAAACTTGACCATGTGCTGTAAAAAACAAATGTTCACGTTCCCTGCAAACAAAAATCAGAAACCACACACAAATAATTATCTCTGAAAAAATGATGGACTGTATTTAATGTTATGTTTTATTCCTTTATTTTAACCAGAAATCAAACGGGGGACAGTTTCAGCCCGAAACTCAAAATGCATTGAAATCCACACAATATGTACACAGCATGAACATGACAGTCATTGCAAAAATTAATGAAGCAGATACCTTTACCCAACAATGCAGGTTCTCAAGCTAGTTATAATTATATTTTGTCTTCAAAATTATTTTCACAATAAAATAAAATTTTAAATTCACTGAAATGTTAAAGCTTCTATGTGACAAGTCCCATAATACCAATTAAATATTGGACAAAGCTATTTAGTCCGTTCACCTACCTCATACTGATCACCTGGGCACAAACGAGCAAGGATCGAGCAAGGACGAGCAAAAACCTACCAAGCCTGTTTAATAAAAATAAATTATTTGAATTCCTCATGAAGATACAAAACATGCTAAATATTGTGAGGATTCAAACCTTTCATCTTAATCTGTAGTTCTCCCAGGAGAATCTCCAGTTCTGCCTCTGTTGCACACACATCCTATAACAACAAACAGGGGTCATACATATTGTAAGAAAATGTATGAGTTAGTTATTTATATTAAGAATAAAAGTATTCCAGAAAGAAAATCACTGACGTTTAATTATGGACAAGTTTACCATAGAAAAAGCTTAACATTTTGAACAAATTTGAAAAATCCTTTTTTTTTCTAAATAGCTGAAGCATTTTAGGAATGTTACAATTAGCTGTAGACATATTGATAATTTATATTATAAATTATTTATATTATAAAATATCATTTATATTTATAACATAATAATAATAATAAAGTCTTTTTATTATATAACTGTTTAATATATTAAATTGGTACTACTATTTTTCTCAGGTCAAAAAAGACATGCAATAAGCAAATAAGTTAAGCACCACAAAATACATCTATAATTGTGCTGATCTGCATTATAATTCTGTGAAAGAAATACTTATGTGTGCTTAAATTAGAGGTCATGACAGGGTCATCACTATTGATTTGGCATGTGTTTACACATGTTTAGGATGGATTTTTTTTTACACAATCAACCTGGTACATCTGCAATATAACTCTAAGCTTTTATTATTCCAAAATGGTATTCAACTTAGCTTCATCAAGACACAGAAAAAACAGAATTGTAGTTTTAAAAGAAAATATTATGTAATAATTAGTTTCTGGTATTATTGTACCTCTAGGCTGAGTCTATGGTTGCGGTTGAGCTCAAGTAGACATTCTCGAGAAGCACGTGAGGATGGGTAAAAACGAAAATGCATGCTTCATGTTTAATGCCCTTTGACAAAGTCGCCACTGGATGCAATACATTTCATATAACTCTTCGATCTGCAAACATTACATATACTTTTTCACCATTTATATCTAATATATGCCATATTTAATCAAGAATCTACTGAATAAACTGAAACACTTTGTGGTTTATACAATATGTCAATGTATATACAACATTTAATGTATACTAACTTTATATTATGCTTAATAGACCAATTGCTGTTATCATAGTCATGAATAACTAATCAATGAACACATGATTATGCCTCTGAATATGTCTGGTAATTTCAATGGGCCCTCACACATTTTGAATGCTTTTCTAAGCTAACTTTAAGTTTTTTGTATGTGATAAAAAGTTGATTGTTGTTTGAAGTTGATCAAATACTGAAGTAGTTAAAAAAAATTTGACTGAATTGTAGACGGTAATTTGAGTTGGGTATGAAAGGACGATGATGAAAGCATTATGTACAAACACAAGTACATTAATACATACTTGTTTTTACTTTACCTTACTAAGTTGAAACTGCAATCGCTTTATATACCTTCCAGTGGTTCATATTTCCTGTTATTGAAAAATAAATATACAGGATTCGACCATCTGAATAATATGACAAAATCCTGCATTATGTGTATGAATATACAAGAACAAAAGAATCATCACCTTTTCCAAGTCATAGAAAAATGCCTAAAAAGGTTCAAAAAATTTGTGTTTTAAATACTGCACACACATAGAGCCCAAATAAATTGGTGCTGTACACCCCTGATCAAAATTTAGATTTAGACTGGATGGTCGTCAATAAATCATTGACCCAGATTCTGACTGCAAAGTCTAAACTGTCTCTTCTTTAATGCAGGAAAAGCAAAGAATATGTTGGATGACAGGTGTGCATCTTGACACATAGTAAATCACAACAAAGACACTTCACATGCAAGTAGAAATTACAAAGCTAGACACAGGCACAAATATGATTATGTGGCTTGGTAGAAGGAGCCATTCTGGCCCCATTCTGATGGGATTTACAGTCCTGAACTGCTGAATTTTGTACTGAAATTTGCTGGGTTCTGTCTTAACGAACAGTAGGGATCGTACCGGTTGGATACCGAAACCAGGCTGCATTCTGAGCCTACAGGACAGACGAAATACACAAAAGTACTACACTGCAAAAATGGATAAAACAAAAGCTTCTAGTAAAATGGAAAGTTAGCCTGTGCTAACCAAACAAACAGAAACCGACCTGAGTAAAGACTGAGTAAAGACTATTCTGACCATGGAGCAACAAACATTACACTGGCAACAAAATCTGAATTAATGTAGACTTGGAAGTACAGTGGAACCCCGGTTAACGACAACAATCCGTTCCGAAAGGTCGGTCGGTATCTGAAATGTTCACTGAAACACATTTCTCCATAAGAAATAAAGGAAATAGAAATAATTTCTTTCCAGTCCCGGTTGACTGAAAATTACACAATATACAGGTATGTTTTTAAAATGAGAACAGTTATAATACAGTACACATCGAGTTAAATAAACAAAAAGCATTTAAAAATAAGAAAACATTAGGTAAACAAGATAAAATGTACTGTTTTGACTGCGGTGTGACGGTGTGAGTGGATTGGAGGAGAATCCCCCTCCATGAGAACGTCTGTCATTGTATAATCAGGAGTAATTTCCCTTCACGGTCGCTTTCAGATTGAAAACACTTATCCAGTGTCTGTTGTCCACTTCGACCTGCCGTATTTCAGCCGTGATATCTGACACACGCACGACTTGTTTAAACTTAGAAATCATGACTTTTTCAGTTCAATTGTTGGCCGCTGTATTTTCACTTTGCTTCTACTATTGTTCTGAATCTTCTTTAGAACCATGATAGAGGGTGATATTGTTAAAATAATTCACAAAAATCACTGAATTATTAGAATATGTAAAGATAAAGATAACGGATTGTAACTGAATTAAGCGTGAATGATGCTCGGTCAGAGATGCGGGTCACATGGTGATGACGTTGCTGATGTAGTGACGTTCACTATCCAAAATTTTGATTGTTATCCGGTGCAAATTTTTAGTGAAATGGTTGGCTGTTATCCGAATTGGTTGCTATCGGAGGCATTCGTTAACTGAGGTTCCACTGTAGTCATACTTCAGTACTAATGTGCCACTAACCTGATTTTAATGTGACAAACCCGCAACTAGGAGAAAAACACCAGAGATTTTTTTAGCTGCCAGGATAACTAACATGCTTCACCTGAGAATAATCCAGCTTAATTAGCTGCTCTGCTTAATTAAGATGACAGGTGGCACCAAGCCTTTGGTGACTCCTGATGCTGACACAGAAAAACGCACACCAACAAACTCAGAGGCGTTCATCAAAGGAGTTTACTGCTGAGTTTAGTTCAGTTTGTCTTGGGTTAGGTGCTACAGGAAACATGGAGGCATTGCAGCAATCACTTGCATTTTTCACTTGCTTGTTTTTGCTGATACACAGCAATTACTTTATTGCTCACATAAGTGACATGTTCTCATCTTCCTTAAAAAATCAGTGGCTGTCCCTAACCATGTGACCTACCTCTCCTAATAATAAAGTCGTCTTCAACACTTGGAGCAATTTCCCCCCTAGCCTCCAGGAAATACTTGTATCAAGCATGTCAAACCAATTGTTTGATGTGATAATATGCCTACAAAGTGCTGACAGAACAGGCTCCACTCTACCTACACCTGCTCGTAAAGGCTTATATTCCCTCTCGGCCGCTGCACTCCTCCACTGAACGACGCCTAGCCTTGCCTAACATTCACACAAAGCAATCCAGGCTGTTCTCCTCCGTAGTTCCCCAATGGTGGAACAAGCTGCCTGCCACTACCAGAGCAGCGGAGTCCCTCGCTTCCTTCAAAAGACTCCTAAAAACCGAGCTCTTCAAAGAGCATCTACTCTCCCAACACCTCTGAACAAACCTCAGCTGTACAATGATGTTCCTCTTCTACTTGTTCCTTATGAACATTATGTTCCTTCTAACCTGTGTTCTTGTACTTCTCATTGTAAGTCGCTTTCGATAAAAGCGTCGGCTAAATGCAATGTAATGTAAGGTAATGTAAAAAGCATAAAAGATTGATTTTGGGATTTGAACTCCCGTCCTTAGCATGGCTGATATATACTTTATCACTACATTCCCCCACCCACACCTTCCCACGCCGTAGTGCACTTAATTTTTGTAATTTAACAAAGAAGTGAGCAGGAGCTTCATCCTCACTCAGCTTAACCGTATCAGTTGTTCTGTCTTGGATTATCTTTTTAGTCACTTGTTTTCTTTATGCAGGTTTTCTTTTCTGTCTGTTCTGTTCTTTACTGTTTTTCCAGCGTAGTAGAGCATTATGTCATATGGCAAAAGTGTTAGTCAATTAAAAAACAAACATCAAAAATCTTGGTCTAAGGCTGGGAAAATCCCCATATCCTAAAAAATCTTCAAAATAAGAGTGGACAAGCAAAAACCTAGAAACTGTGGTCCACTCCAAGCAGTGATTGTACAAGAATGAGATGCTATCAGTCAATATTTTGACCATAAGCTGATAGGTCTAAAATTAGGTATTAAAGAAGTCCTAATAGGTAGGTCAATTCTGTAAATAATAAATCGTTGCTAAAACTGAATGAATCTGTCAATTTTAAAAAAAGGTTAAAACTTTTGGAAAACCAAAATGTGTCTTCCTCAAAATCTTTGGCTAGGGCTGTTACCATGCAACAAGAAGGACCCAGGTGGGGTAGTTCGGGTCCTTTCTGTGTGGATTTTGCATGTTCTCCTAATGTCTACTTGGATTTAATCTGCAAAAGCAATATGTCAAAAACAAAATTATGCGTACTAATAAAATAAAACTTGTGTAATGAGTAAAATGAGTTTCTTAAAGAGTAAACATTACATTATAATCTTAACAAACAATAATAATGGAAACTGCCTAACAACTTCTTAAAAATCAACCAGTTACCATAGTAACTGTCTAGTAATCTAGCTTTATACCTGTTTTGACCCATTTATTTTTGAATTAGCATTACTGCTGTTGTACTTTTGCTTGGCTGATTAACTGCATTTTTGACATATTATCTTAGTGCTAGTCTTTTCATCCAATTTTCATCCATGCACAAGCTATATATTATGCCAATGTACACAAGTTCGAACCAACACTTATACACTTTTCTCAATTTTTTTATGTTTTCAAACTTCATCCCAGATTTAGTCCCATTGATCACAAACAGATTAACATTAAAAATACATACTTACTTTCAAACAATTAGAACAATAGCCTCCATGCTTGAATGATTTTGATTTTTAGGACTAAAGGTAGTTAGCACCATGGAAATGAAAATATTTTTGAAGACAAAAATAAGACAAATATGTAAAGAAAAGAATAAGAGAGTGGCATAATACTAAGAATGTCACATGTCTAAAAATAACACGCAACTTCGGAATACAGGAATGGAAATTATCAGGGGGTTCTTCTTTTAAAGACAATTTACTTTTGCTGAGAAACTGTACAGTCTGACACCTCTGTGTGTGCAGCAGTGAAAATTGAAAAGTTCTATTACTCTGGTGAGTGCTGAGTGTATGTAACTCCACCAGGACCGCTGATGACACAAGAAGGCAATTCTTCCAGCAGTTTTTACAGCTATGTTTTTTACAGCTTTCTAGGAGGTCCCTTAAGTTACTCTAAAGTAAAAGTATAACTATCAAATATTTTTATAAATAAACAAAAACGAAACAGACAGCACACACACTTATTATGGAAAAAAAAACATTTTATAAGGAAAACAATTTAACATCTAATGTGAGTGTTTAAATCATTTGTTTTTTAAAATTAAACTTTTACTTTGTAGAGTACATCCAAAAACCTATGCACTTTGTCATTTTAAAATCAACGTGAATTAAAGACAATTAGTAACATAATTTCAAATCACACCTTTATATGCTGCTGTGAACTTTTAACCAATGAAAAAATAATATTCAAATACACACAAACCTTACAAAAAACAGTCCAAAATTAGCAAAATGAGCTTGTACATTCTGATAAAATTAAGAATAGTATACAGTACATAAGTATATGTAGAACAGTCCATCCATTAACATGTTTGCTTGAACAAACTGTTTTGCCTAAGATGACAGTTTATTGTTTGTCTGCATGTCTATAATCCACTTCAGATCAGAAAAAAACATTGTTTTTGTTTACCCAGCCTTAAAAATGTCTCTGTCACACTGCCTTGCCCTACTTCATAAATTCCAATAGTGCTGTGATGCCATCTAAGAGATGAGGCAGATAACAGCAGAAGAGTCTAGTTTTGTTTTTGTTCTATGAGGTATAAATGTAATGAAACAAATATATGCATGCAAGGGTAAAAAATAAAATAAATTTTATTAACATTTTCATAGTCCTGATGTAATGCATTGAGTTAATGAAAGAAAATATTATTTAACCTTGCACAAAGAATATATTGTGTCCAGTTATTACCAGATTGACCAGCAGTACTATACACAACCCTACTTATGAATTGGGACACTATTAAAAATGTAAATAAATTAAAAATATATGTGTTCTTCATACATTAACTTTGACATCAACTTGAGAAGATTTGAAAATGTTCTGTCTGCTCAATGAAGCTTCATTTAACCCTTGTTCACCAACATTAAATGTTGGGTATATTTTACTCAATATAAAATATTATTTAAACACACTGATTTTAACACAGAAAAACTAACATCATGTAAATGTCACCCATAAAATATGTTATTCTCTATCACTAAAGTCAGATGAAAATCACTTGAACCTGTGCCACTTGGAAAAAAAACATAGATGAAATGAGATAATCAACCAAACCATTGATGATATCAATGAGCGCTTCCCAAAGTCCCATGTAACTCAGATAGCAGCAACACAAGGAAAATCACATGACTTTTTTTTTTGTGTGTGTGTGTGGGGGGGAATTCACCCGATGTTAGTGTTCTAGGGTTAATAAAAAACCGTAATTCCTGCATTTTAGGCCTATATCACGGCAATAATTATATGATTCCAATAGGTCTCAAGTGGTGACTCGGACGAGAAAACGGTTAACACTGTCGCTTCACATCAAGACATCCCGGGTTCGATTTCTGGGTCAGCTCGGGGGCTTTCTGTGTGGAAATGGCATGTTCCCCCTGTGTTTGTGTGGGTTTACTCCGGGTACTTCAGTTTCCTCCCACAGTTTTAAAAAACATCCAGGTAAGGCAAATTGAAGAGACCAAATTGACTATGATTGAGTTTAATGTGATTAGTGTATTTTTGGAAACTTGAGACAATATTATGATTGTTTCCTGTCATCGATATGACTTAAAGTTTTAAAGCATGATATTAAATAAATTAATTACCAAAATGCAACCCTGGTGTGATTATGGTTTGGTAGAAAAGCAGCATCTAAGAGAGTCTTTGATGAGCAAAGATATCGAAAATTGCAAAGAGGCCAGCAACCTGGTTGTTTCAGTTGCTGGTGTTACAGAGCATTAATTATCCTGATCTAACACTAAACCAAGCAAGTACCTTCAATTGGGCAAACACTATTTAAAAATGTGCAAACCATACACATTTTCAATCTCGTATTATAGATTTGACAAATAAAGCTTCTTTGACTTTTCTTCTTTGACTTGGACATGTATTTAGTCTCATTCTCTTTTGTTGGTGTAACACACATATTGTTCATTAGATTTGTACCTACTCTTTTTGTGAAACATTTATTGTAATGTTGAAAAGAATGCACTTGAAAGAAAGATTAGAAGGGATTTTCCTATTTTTCTATACTATCGGATTGAAATATTACACTATATTGATTACTCTGCAATTACTATGTTGAGCTCATTGCAGTACAAAGAGCTTTTGGCAAGAGATGTTTGTTTATTCATTTATTAAGATCATGTTTTACACTTCTAGGTTACAATCATGACAGGAAACAGTCATTCATTACACAAGTCATATAATTCATTACACAAGTCACATCAAACACAGCTATGGACAATTTCATATCTTCAATTTTCTTAACCTGCATGGGCTGTGAGAGAAAAGGACTATGTACAAGATGTTCTCAAACCCAGGATTTCTTGTTGTTAGTCGACAGTGCAGTCCACTACAATACCATGCCACTTGAACATGTAACGTGTAATAAAATTAGTAAACGATTCCTGCTGAGTCATCTTTGGCATTGGTGTCATGAATGGCATAAGTAGTTAGAGAAACCCACTGGCAAGATCAAACAGCTGATTTTGCAAGAAAAAGGAACTTAACAGTTGTAGAGGATACAGCAGCTAAAGATCGATGACAGCACACTGAATGGTGCTATGTCTGCCCAACCCTGCTTTACAGAGTCAGTCTGCCTCACCTGAGGCCACATGAGCAAGCCAACAAGTAATAGTGACATTGTTTGTTTGGCAGGACTGCAACAGTATGCTATTGTGTCGTTCATGAAAAAACAGCAGCTTTAACAGATGGACCAGAAGCAGGTTGTAATGGTAAATGTACCCCCACCACCCTTGCATTCTGGTAAAATGCAGCAGGCTCTGGTGCTGGGTGCATTTTTGGATGCCCATAATCATGGTACACTTAAAACAAATGTGTGGCAGAAAGTTATGTGGCTGGAGTGTGCGGTTGATGAATATCATGTGAAAATCACTGTGGACATGGGGCTAAAAGATAAAGCTACCTTAACCTTGAGACCCGCTGATTCTCAGTAAGAAGTAACAGCAATGGCTGAAATTGATGAATTTACCATGCCAAGGAAACACTGATTTAAAGTGTAAACAGGAGTGTGCACTAATGAGCATAGGTTTAGGGTAGTTCAGCAATCATTTATTGTCTCTTCACCTGTAGGACTCGTTTGGAAAGATGAGACAAATGGAGCATTTACCAATGAAGAGGGGCTGTGACAGTTCAGAGTTGTGTCTTTTGTATTACACATGCCATGTCTGAATGTACTTGTAGGTTTTTTAATAAAAAAGTGTTAAATTACGTAAGTTAGTCTGATTTTAAGGAGACAAACACTCTAAAGTTGCCACCCATTTCATTTGTTTCACAATGCAAGTTTCCCTATTTGGAGCACATTTTGAGTGCTACTTACCCAGTCAAAGTGTATGCAGCTAATGTTGGGGGATAGGGTTAGAGCTTGGGTTAGAGCTAGAATTGTAACTAGGGTTGAAGCCAGGACTAAGGCAAAGAGTGTAGAAGCCCAAACTAAATATACATACCAAAAGAATAACCCCTTTGACGTGACAGCGCCACTGCCACTATGGACTGATAAATACAAAACAACGTTAGAAAGCAACAGTCACACTAACTTAAAATAAGATATTTAAAGTAGATAATCAAAATTTGTATAAAATAATCAAAATGCTTTTACAAAGATGACTGCTGTTGAATTATAGCCTTCACCAAATGACTAAGCTGTTTCATTCCAACTTAACTTAGACTTAGTTAGAGCAACTGGCACACTGGGTGGCAAATTGTCTCCAACCTTACTGATCATTAGCGGCAGTTTCAGCATCATCTTTGCTAGTATTAAGTGTCCATGAATGTCTGATGCCACATGGTCCAAGGGCTGTTTCGTTTTACCTGTGGTGGCAACTTTTGGGAGGGATGGGAGCTGTTGACTGAAGACATGTCCAGCAAATCTTAAAAAAGCGCTTGGTGACATTATCATTGAGTGGTCGTTTGGCTGTTTTGCAATAAATCTCCTTGTTGGTGATATGATCCTGGTATAAGACCCACAATTTCCATAATAGCCAGCAGTGTTGGGCAGTGTTAAGCTTCTTTGCGATATTTACCAAAGTCTTCAATGGTTCACAGGCATAGATTGCTGTTTAGATGAGGTTCAAAAGATCAATTGTCATTGTCACATTGATTGTCTTATATTTCCAAAAGTCATTGGGAAAGGGCTTTCCTAAGCCTCAAAGTTACACCTTACTCATCAAAATACTATAAGTAAATAGACCACTCATCTTCTTCAATTCATTGCTAACCAAACATTGCATGAGTGATTTGGTCATTTGCCTGGGCATTTTCATCAGCATAATCTGGGTTTTGACTCAGTTTATTTGCAGTCTGAATTTGGTCGGATTTGCTTCAAGACTCCCTGTCTCTTCTTTTATGCTTTTGGTAGTAGCTGGCAAACCTTGACTACATAGTTACAACCACGTACTCTAGCCACTGCCAAGGCTTAAAACTTCTAAACCATCCCATATGTATTGGTAAAATATAAATTCATGTGTTCAGAGTAAAGCAAACTTTAAAAGTTCACTTTAAAAAGTTACTGCTGGGTGCCTAGAAATTAATAAGCTCTGATAAAAAGCATACATTTATTGATCTCTTATGCCTTACATATACTAAAATATCTGAAGAAACTAAAAAAAAATCTGAAAAGATGTTTAATAGAATATAGTCTGACACTTTCTCACATTTAATGACAGGTCACAGACTAGTCACAGGCTAAGACTTTGCAAAAAGTATCTTGGAGAATCATTATTTAAAAAGCTGCAACTAGATTCCTATTGAGATTATTTCCCTTCATGCTCCTGTTGGACACAGACAAATATATAATTTGTCAGACGCAGTACCAAAAAGAGTAAAGGAGACATGACTAGTTTGTGAATAGAATTCTTTACAAAACGCTATGTAAGGTCAAGTAATACAAAATCCTGGATGTTTTTGCAATTCCACCCAGACATTTATTTACGCTGTAAAAAGAGGATGTGTGGTCTTCCTATCTTAGTTCCATCACTGCAAATCACCCGCCAGACATTCCTGTATTTGCCTTGCGATTTCCTATTTGGAACTGAAAAAAGCTGTCCTATTGGTTGTCAAGAATATTCACTGTTTGCAAGAACCAAGACAATATTAAACAAGTCTCCTACAAGTCTCACCGAACCTGAAAACAGTGACGTCACTCAAAGTCCAAACATACAAACAAGAATATAATAAAATTCTGTGTAGGCAGTCAACATTTTATGTTCCTGAACACAGCAAAATAAATATTTTTTATGTTTAGCTGAAGTGTTCTCTTGTCGTATCTGCATCCTGTTTGTTGGGAATGTAGTATTCCTCACAAATACGCACTTCTGTATTGCCAAAACTTCTCAACAGACACCTAAATGAAAACACAACACAATCCAGTGCAACAAAATGCAAAAGGTTTACATTCATGGAAATCAATGGACAAGAACATTGATAATTTGCCATATGAAGAGTCGAACTAAAAACCATTACGTGTGTATGCTATAATGAAAGTATTACAGTTATATAATGGTTCTAAAGTGAACGTATTATTTACACCTTTATAAATACATGCAAATGTGTGCCATATACACATGCAACTTCTAGTTCATGATTCTATATGGGCAGTACTGGGCTTAAGCTGTAAATAATTTATATAAGTTGCTTAATGGTCATCCAAGAAAAATAAAAAGGCATGTCCGCAAGAAGTGAAAACTTTAGCAATACTACTGTTCTGATATTGAAAATTTGAAATGTTGTTTGGTGTAAGGGCAGCATTAAGCAGTAAAAAAGATGGAATTAGTGTTTGGTAAATAAAGATAATTTCAAGTTAACCTGCAGCTGGGTTAACTAAGACCACCACTGGTACACTGGTAACCTAACAGAAGAAATTTGGCTACTGTTTAACAAAGATGATGAGAAGGAAAGTTTGTAATGAGAAAGAGAGAAACAAAAGAGTCATAAATGTAGGACTGTGAGCAGCATCCCTTAAATTAGTTGATATTTTGTGTGTGCAGAGAGACAAAGTTGAATGGCATGGCCTTTGTTTTGGCTAAAGGCAATTGAACCTGATGTCATATTGGTAGATCGTTAGAAATGTGATCAGTAATAATCTGTAGTGAGATAAAGGAACAGATAAAATATAACTTGGACAGGTGGAGGTATTCCCTGCAAATGAGGTGGATGTAGGTCAATTTTAGTAAGATAGAATTATTGTGTGAGAATGAGAAGTGAAACGGTGGGGTACAGGAAGCAGTAGTCACAAAAGTGCGTGAGTTCAGGTACTAATAACTGTTAAAAAAAGTGAAGAAGAAAGATATGTGATAAATGGCTGGTAGCAAAAGTGAAAAGAGAATACAGTAGTCAGACAAGCCTTGTTGTATGGTTTGGAGACATTGTCACAGACTATGAGGCATGAAGCAGAGCTGGATGTGACAGAGCTGAAGATGTTAAGATTCTCTTTGGAAGTGATAGATGGTATTAGAAATCTAAAGCTCAGAGGGGCAGCACAGGTTGGAAACTGGAAGACCAAGATAGGTCAGACTGAGATGGTTTAGACACGTCCTGGGGGGGGGGGGGGTAGATATATTGGTTGGTGATGTTAGAAATGGGTGTGTCATGCAGGAGGCAGTGAGGAAAACCTAAGATGAGATATATCGATGTGGTCAATGTAGATATGCATGGAGTAGGCGTGAGAGCAGAGCAAGATGCAATGCAAGAAGTGATGTACGTTTTGGGTGAATCCTAATAAAGAGAGTGTCAGAAAGAAGAAGACAAAATAAACATGGATTATTATGTAAAAATTAATTCACACAATTAAGACAGTTAAGCGTTTACTTTGGACGTTCGTGTTTAAGGACGGGTTAAATTTTTTTTTGTCATAAAAGTTGTCTGGTGAATTAATTACGTTTTCTGATCTTTCCGCTTTTGTTTCTCTGTGTGTGCGTGTTTGTGTGAGTTTTGTGTAAGTGTTTGAGTGCGTGCATGTGCATACAGAATTTTCTTTCATCAGCATATAAATCAGGTCTGTGTAAAGACATACTTAAGATGTTTTAATCGATTGGCGACTAATAAACCTGTGATTTCATCATAGTTACGGATGCTTATATATCAGAATAAACCACACAAGTCATATCAAAGCAAATTCATGTCAGTGAACAAAACAACAAAAAAGAAAAACATGATTTTAAAACAATGTCCTTAAAGCAATTATAGAGCAATGACGATTGCTGTTACAATACATATTAATTTTGAAGCAAAATACTTGACAACATCTCAAAAAGCTGCATTTCTGTGTTCTATCATGTGTATGGATTTGTAATATGACTGAATATAATTGAAGTGTCTTTGTTGGTAGGAAACCATTTCAAATGTGAAGCGAGGTGGGAAAATTAAAAGCACCATGTGGATTTAAAAATAAGACCTGACATAAAGTTGACAATTATGGCACTTGATGTCAAAGTTGCAAAATATTTCATTGTGTTTTACCCAAACATTCATCAGCAAAAGAATTTTTCAAAGAAGTCTGAGCCACAGATATTAGCCTAAATATTAGCCACATATTAGTTTAAAATGCTGGTGTAAATATTTTCATTGGACAACAAAAGCATCATTAGCTCCACTGGAAGCACAGGAGTTGCCACTGGTCACAAATGGTATACAGAGCTGGCATGAGCAAGTGTAACGTTTTGTGTAGTATTAGAGTGTAATGCTTAAATCAAAACCCTAGATTGAATGGAATAGAACGAATGGAATGGAACGTTATTTTTTAAAACTTATTAACCATAATTTCCAATAAACAAAACACATGATGTATAGACGTCATTGTGGGGCAAAGAACAGAATTAGTTTTAAATGTAAGTAAACTTTTATTGATTATTTATGTAAAGGTCATCTGATCTATCACGTTATGCCATCTTGTCTTATTTTGATTGAAGAGTTGAACCATGTTAGCTTAATAAGTGTTGACTGAACTGATCCATACCGCCATGCTTTTGAACATAACCACTAAATACACTGATTGAACATTTAGACAATAGGCAGAGCTTTTCTGGTGTTTTTCTTTATTTACTGTAAAATTATACTTTTGCTCAAAATAAAATACAAAATATTAAAAGTATCTAAAACAAATTCAAAAAAGTGGGACTGTGGGATTTTCCACTGCACATTAGTGTCAAGAAAAGATCCCAGTTCAAATTTTGAAATTGCCTGCTGACTAAGTGTTAGCCGCTAGGATGCACGAATCAGTGGTTCCAAGTCTGGATACTTAGTGGGTTGTGTCAGATATAGCACGGCATAAAAACTTAAATAATGCCAAATAAAAAAATATATATTTTTATGTGGTGACATTTAAGAACCGACTCCCAATTGAACAAGGCTAAAAGAGAAAAATAAATTATAAATTTTATAAATTATAAAATTATAAAATATAATGTATGATACAGCAGACTAAACTGTATCGAAATGCATGTTTTTATGTACATTACAGTACTACTGTGTACTATTTTTGTGATTATGTACTACAATACATACAGTTTACTGCACAATTTAAGGTTTAAGGGAATATACTTGTATTTCTAACAAAAAATACAATTTAAGAGAGTACGACTATGGAAGAGAGTGGTTTGGGGTGTCTGGTATATATTTATTCTTTTCACATCATATTTGTTATGTAACAAAAAAAATGATTATACTCACCTATTACTTCTCCCAAAGTTACAAATTTACTGTTGCAATTTTGTTGTACTAATGTTCTCTTAGTGAGTCTATTGAGCGTATTAATTAATTATTAATCTATTAATGATAAAAGTGGAAGTTGAATGTGTTTAATGACTTAAATGAAAATGTAATAGAATAAATAATTACCACTTCACTCCAATCTATATTAGTTTAATTTTTTTGCAGAACAATGTGAGATAGCTATCTGATTTTCTAGTTATTAGAGTTGCTATGTTACTAATATTAGAAAAATAGGTTGCAACTGGACAAAGAGGTATAAATTATGCTTTTTACGTAATCTACTAAAAAATAAAATAAAAATGTATGAATATGTCATGGTCAGTGAATGCGAAAGCATTGTGCTAACTCATCTCATTGTTTAATACTGTTATGTTACACATGTTAGTTTCATATCAAAATGCTTCATGTTCAGATAACCTTCTTAGGTCTTTACAAAGTCTTATAATGTGGTCACTATAATTACTTTTAAGGTTAGAGATCACATATTAACATTTAGCTAGTGCAAATGTATTCAAACGTAATATACACATTCAATTAAAAAGTTTTTTTTAGAATAATGACAATGTGTAGGTATAAACATGGTTTGCGGAAGTTGTGTAAGGCCGGTTGTTTACTATCAAATGCTATTACTACATTGGCACACTCTAAGGAGCAAAGCCCCCTTTCATGTTTGGATAAACTAAAGAAAAAAAGAACATAATTATTTGGTTAAATCTATTTAATTACTTGTATTTATCCAGTTAAGATACAATGTCAAATGCAATGAATAATAATAAAATACTACATAATCTGTTAGTTTTGCAATGCAATATTGGTATTTAGGAGTGCATAGGGTTAGAATTACTGTAATCCTTGTGCTTATGATAAAAACAATGCTCAAAAAAACTATAGAAACGTCTATCTTGTATTCTCATTGGCTTTATAGTTTAACATAGTTTAACACATGGGCTAAAGTGTTGGCTTTCCTGAAATTCTTCCAGAAAGTGAAGTTTTTTTCCAGATAATTAACACAGTTTTATTTTATTAACACCAAAATGCTTATTCTTTTGTTGCAAATTTCACCAAATTTCACCAAACTTTGTTTCAAGCATGTGGTGTTTGTTTACACTTACCTGTTGCAAGTATCAGGTGTGGGCAATATAAAATCACCTGAAACCATATATATTGGAGAGAAGTTGACTCAATATTTGTATTGTGTCTATGTGTGCCACACTAAGCATAGAGAACAGAGAGAGGAGAAGTGAACTGTCTGAGGAATTGGGAAGCAAAATTGTGGAAAATAATCTCAAGGTTACATCTCCAAAGATTCTGATGTTACTTTGACTACAGTGCACACCACAGCAAGAAGTTTACAACACCTGGCACTGTAGCTAATCTTCCTGGATATAAAGAGAAAAAGTGATAAAAGGTTGTAATACAAGCTAGTCTTGATGGTGGATAAGCAGCTTGAATCAAGTTCCCCCCAAAAAGTAAGTTGTCCTGTGGGCTTTAGGTGCATCTGTGTCAGCATGAACTATCTATTGACATTTGAATGATATAAAATGTTATAGCAGGAGACCCAGGATGACCTCGTTGGTGAAACAGGGACATAAAAAACTGCAGTTTGCCGAAATGTACATGAGTTTGATCAACTTCTTCTGGTAAAATGTCTTCTGGACTAAATATATGTTTTGTGGTTATTTTGCTGCTTTTGACACCAGGTGACTTTAATGTGTGCAAAGCATCATCAAATCTAAAGATTACCAAATCATGTTGGGTCACAATGTAGAGCCCAATGTCAGAAAGTTGGGCTTTTGTCCTAGGCCATGGACCTTATAGAAGGACAATGACTATTTCACCCAGAAATGGATGGAAATAAAAAGCTAGAGAGTTGCCAGAAATGAGTCTGAATCTAAATTCCATTGGAAGTCTATGGAAAGATGTTAGAATAGGTAATGAGATAAGGCAACCGTCAAATATAAGACCTAGACCAATTTTCAAAAAAAGACATTCCAGTTGAGTGATGTAAGCAAAGATGTGCCAATATATAATTTTTGTTTTACGTGAACTAATATACATTTTAGGCTGTTCCAATCCATTTAAATGAAACAAACATGTAAAACAAAACATGTGTAATTGTAATATGCCTTTCAACCTTGACTGTAGATTTTTGACTGGCTATGAGTTTTTGATGAGCTGCTAGAATAGAGTTTTGAAAACACAGAATGATGGTGAGCAGTGTCTGAGCTACACGTGTTCGTGAGTTGCCCCAGAGGTGACACATGAACGATGATGAACTGTCGATAACAGAAACAATAAACAGCTAAAATAAAAAAGTTGGCTGTTCTGATGGCCTAGATGACTTGCTGTGACATACAGATGTCACATTCAAAAAATCAATCAGAATTAATGCCTGGACCAAACCAGCCACATTTTGGAGTACATTTAGTGATGATATAGTACTGTGCCCCTGTACCATAACATGTAAAGCATTTCACTAATGCTTTAAGAGGCTTTAGGCAATTGAGGGTTAACACTAGAATCCTTGGGTTTTGCTAAAGGGCTCAAAAGTAGCAACTTGGCAGAGGTGGGTTATACATAAGCAACCTTCTGCTTACTGGTTCAATTTCTAATAATGCTTTTTTTAAAACCCATACCTAAACCCTACTAAAAATGAATTGTAATACAGATTGCAAACAAGGACTCACCTATTATCAATGTCAGATAATACTCTCATGTTGGCCATTTCTTAGAAACTTTCCAACTTACCAAAAAAAGTTAATTTTGCATGTGAGCAGCAGTGTGGGGCAATGTACATGGATTTAGAATAGTATATGTAGATACTTTTGGCCGCTTAATGTATGTTTTTCTGTTTGTATGGGCGGTACACACTAAGATGTTGTAATGCATTGGTCAGGCAAAGGAGCAGGCTGAGCAGATGCCGAAACCATGGCAACTCTGTGCTTCTTACATCCCTTGGCCCTGACAGTGGGTGAGAGAGAGAGAGAGAGAGAGAGAGAGAGAGAGAGAGAGAGAGAGAGAGAGAGCACAGACAGCAACCTGTGGAAGTCTAATCCTATTCAGCACCTGCATACAAAGAAGCACACCTCACTTCTAGTCTGATATGGAAACACATAGGGAACTGACAAGATACATTTTTGATGGACTTCTGTTTTCTTGCGAAGTCCTGTTATCACCCTGAGCACACAGATGCAAAAACAAAACACTGCACACCATCCCGGCTAAATCATTAAAAAACGACAAATTCATTTTCATTTGTTTGTTTAGATTTAATTATACGTTTTTAAAATACTTTTATTTTGCTACACTGAGTTGGTCAATATTGTAATCAAGGTTCTGCATCCCCCTCAGCTTAAATGCAATATGCTATGACTGCAACACACACTGTTAGCTTAGTGTAGGTTCTGGGTTCGTTCCCTAGGTCGGGTGGACTGGGTTGTTTTTGTGTGCTTGCATATTCTCCATGTGTCTGTTTAGGATTCCTCCCAGATTAGTGAAAACAATAAGCCCATATGCTTTTAGTGGTTAGTATTAGCATTGCTCATGTTTAGTTGTTAATGACATTTAGCTTAACATGGGTCATATGTGTTTGAGGGTTTTGGTTACTTTAATTTCAATTAATTAAAATGTCTTTGTTTCACCCAGTAGGAGTGGTGGGATTTTCTGCTTTTCAGTGTTGAGAGTCGCCAGTTTATTTGTCTGGCAAATGATCCTAGACTATCAGATGCATAAACCATTATGTTAGCAGATCAATAAAAACAATAATAAAATGCATGCAAGATTTAAAGTAAAAATATAACTAATTGTTATATATTAATTAAATTATATGTAAGGACTGTGCAGTTTTTGGTGTATTGTTATATGGACTGTTTTCAAGCACAGCATGGAATCTAGATACAGTATCTTTAATGTATCTTATCAAATTTGATTCATGCGTCATTGACTCAAGTCAAAAATTGTTTGGTGGAGAGACTTTTTACATCCTGCAGTGAGGTAATACTATAGAGAATGTGTCTCTGTTGTGCTTGGCTAGAAACAATGTTACATAAAGCTCAAAGAAATCAGCTCTGGTAGTTAGCAATTGTCACAATGTCTGTGTAAAGAAAGTTCTGGAGACGTTGATGCAGATACAATCGGGGTTTTATTATAGTATGGCAAGGCAGAGACAACAGACGGCAAGGGGAGTATTTGCGACGGATGACG
>JAOTRQ010000018.1:2712944-2723218 GCA_028565875.1 Hoplisoma paleatum | reverse complement strand
CTTTTTGTATGCATTCATCTATTATGCCATATGCCAAGTAGTGGTCTGATTCTAAAGCAGCTTTTCTCCCTTTAGCAAGACTAATTTATCTGTGAAGTGCTCAACAAGGACTTGAACCTTTATTGAAGAGTGACAGATCTGTGATATGCATAATAAAAGGTTTTGAGTAAAACTCATGGTGTCTGTTCCATTCAATATTTCTTTATGCATGATTTCATTGGTACTCTAAGCAAGAATGCCCTAGACTCCTCCACTTCAGACATAGCCAAGATAGAGACCAGCAAATGAAGTTGCTACACAGCCACATGCCTTATATGTGTTAAGATTCTTACTATAGCTGCACATATCAGAAAGAGTATAAATACATTCGGCTCACTCCCATTTGATATTTCTCGCATCTTTCTCATTGAAAAGTATTTTCACTATATTGTCAGCTTTACTGATTTAATAATATAAACGATCTTTCTGCCATTTTTAAATTAGCATGTGCAGTAAGAGTGTAAATACTTCTAGTGTCACTATGGACCATGGTAGCCTATTGGCTAGAACTTTGGACTACTAACTGGAAGTTTTAGAACCCCACTGTTGGACTCTTGAGCTTCTATATCTGACCTTACACCCTGATGCTAACTTCCCAGGAAGATAGGATATGAGAAGAAAGCATTTTGATCTTGTACACATGTGTATGTATATGTGTTTACTCACGATTAAAATAATCAAGATCAACAAGATGAGCATTTTGCAAGATTGTATTTTAAGAAGGTTCTAAGTAAAGCTTCTCAATGGAAGCAAGCGTCAAAATGATCTTGTGTTAATTGATTAGATTTTGAGCTAAGTGAAAACAAGCTTATCAAAGGTTTAAGTGTGGAACTCAAAAATAATGTGTAACTTTTTGTTAAATGTTAAATGTTTAATTAGCTTAAAAGTACGTTTGAATGTGAAAAAGAATGTGAATGCACGTGTCAATAAATAGGCTGCTAAAAAGTTTCCTCCCTCCACGTTATTTGCAGCCTTCATAAGATCCAACGAACAGAGGCAATATATCTTCATATTTTGATGTTTGCTGCTAAAGCTTTTGCTTGTCTGCATAATTGTGAATTACACTGCATGATTTTTTTTTACATTTCAGAATCACAGAAATATAAAATCAAAGAGTATGTATTGCATGGCAACAGGAGATCACCCACATTCAAGTCTTTAAGCCACACAGGGGCACAGCAGCTACAAGACGAGGGATTGTGTACAAGATTGTAAAGGGCAGCATGGCAGTTACTCATTGAACCAATTGCTGTATGTAACTATCCTGCGGCCAAAGAATTCCCCCAGGCAATAAAAACACACTAATCCAGTGCTCACTGCACACTCACAGCAGAGCACAGCATTTCATATTTTTTTCAAATGCTTCAGCTCAACTAGAGTGCCTCAGCATTTGCATGAAAAGATGGTGCAGATATTACCACCCATAGGTTAGGTTTCCACAGGGCACAGAATAAGCCAGAATAATTGCTTTTAGAAATTCTAATATAGCACTAATACTGCAATATTCTCCAGCACTCTTTTTTTTTAAAGTAGGACCTGATGAAAAAAAAATGTTATCCCATAACTCAAGCTTATTTGAATACTGTGTGACGCTTTTTTGAAGACTTGCTGATTGTTATATTTACCTATATATTTTATATATACCTACACAGTATCTATATATCTATATATCTATATATATAATCACTGAAATGATGGTACAACATAAACAACTGCAGAGAGGATTTATTAACAGTGTGAGGCCTGGGCTTTGTCTACCACGGTTGCCCCTTTCGATAGTAAGGCACTTTGCCCGTGCCCCAGAAGAATTGTAGCTGCCGGATGAGGTTTTTAAATCCCTGGGTATATCGAAGAGCACAAAACAGAGTAATAGACCAACGGTCTTACAACAGCCCGCAAGCCTCTTCTCACGTGTGGACTCCTCTCCCTTTGTCTATCCAGAGCTCCTCTTTATATGTCTCTGGTGCACGACGCCAGCTCTCCTCATTAGTTGTGTGCAGCCCTCCCTTGTTCTGGGGCTCCGTCCTGTAGCCCATGTGTGTGTGCTTTGACTGCTTTAGGTCCCACGGTCAGCACCTCGGACAGCAGCATTCCTCCACGTGTCAATTCAAATCACATTTTATTTGTCATTACAAATATACAACTAAATGTTTCTCTTCGCATATCCCAACTTGTCTGGAAGTTGGGGTCAGAGCACATGGTCAGCCAACGTGAGGGTTAAAGGACCCTCAAGGACCCAGCAGTGGCTGTGTAGCAGAGCCTGGATTTGAACCCCCAACCTTTGGATTCACAGCCCAACGCTCTATGTTTTGCCACTGTGCTTGACCAGCTTAAAGACAACCTATGCTCCCCCTTTATATTTGAGCAAATCTTGGAGCATTATAAGGGCTGAGAAATTGCAGGATGTGCACTTTCTAGATCAGAGACTGTACAAATACTTTAGCATTTTTGCCTTTTGTACATTGCATGTTCACCAATGAAATAAATGTGTTTGGATAATAGTACAACTTTTTTTAACTTGTCTGAGCTTTTCTAAAGTTCTTGTTTAATAATTGCTTTATCTTCATTTTGAAATATTCCCAAGCAGTTGTGAGCAGTTGTACAAGGTTTATATACTCTTTACAACCACCAAGAAAGAACCTATTCTGCATGTATTACCATTTCCCTGACTGCTCTTTGCTGGCAAGCATAGGAGTTATTATTATGTTACTACATACATGTCTGATATCCCATCCTTTTTCTTAGATTTTGTTCTTTATGCTTTCCTAAAATCTGTGTTGGAGGTATTATCATCACAATTCCAGACATTCATATCATATGCTGTGTTGCAAAATTTCTAAATGTTTTTTAAAAATAAGTTCTATAATATTCATGTGTTTTTGCCTTAACCGCCATTATGGAAGTGCAAATTACCTCGTGTGTGATGTTTGTATTTTTGCTACTCATTCAATGTTTGCGGGTTAGTTGGTCCCATCACATTATTGTGGTTTTAAATCAACACAGTCATATCTTATTTAACAAATGAGAAATCATGCATCTACTTTAGGATGTTCACAGTATCTGCTATATATTAGCCCTAACTTCAGTCATGCTGAACACAGTTTATACAGCCTTACAGTATAACTATGTACTCGAATGTCTGTTTCTCTGTCTGGATCACTGTCATTGTCTGTCTGTTTTCTCTGTCTCTCTTTTACTCCATTAGGATACCTCTATTTGTGTGTCTCAGTATTTTTCTTTCTCTGACTGCCTGCCTTCCTAAGTTAATCTCTGTTGGTTGTTTTCTGTCTTTCTCTTGTTTCTCTGTGTCTGCTATGTCTATTTGTACATCTGCCTCTTTCTCCCTGCCTTCTTTTTGGTCTTAATCTTTATTTGATATACTTGTCTGTCTTTCATTGTGTATGTATTGGTATGCCTCTCTACTACCTGCTTTTTTGTAGTCATGAAACACATTCATATCTACTTTTAGGCCCGAACATCACATATCTAATATACATGTGTAGTGGAGGAGGAAAAATGCCAAGAGCTATTAAACACAAGGTCTACAGAACCAGCGTTTTAGATTTTATCTTAACTGTCTGAATAATAATTTTCTTTTTCTAAGATACTGATTTGACAGACAACACATTTCTTTTATGAGATGGTCCATGGATATATCTGAGTCCAGAAAATTTAACTACAAAACTTCTTATGTACCTGGTTTACATAAAGCTCCTTGTTTGCACATCAATGTTTACATTTTTTTTTTTACATCAAGTTTAATAAAAAAAAAGTGCTTGACAAAGGTTTACATTTATATGCTGCCTATATATGCCTATCTGTTGAATATCCGCTTCTGCCTTGTAAAAGCTTATGGTCTTAACTTAAAAGCAAACATTTAATAAAAAACAAGGGAGTTAAAAAAAACTTTAATTCAGGGAATGAAACAGTACGCCAACCGATGGCTGTTGAAAGTGTGCAGTAGTTCTGTTTATTGATTGTGTAGGTTTAACTGCTGGAAGAATTGAAGAGAACACTATGGCAAGAAACTAGAAGGAAGTAATTTGTAGTCAAAGGTTAAAACAATGTCAGGAATTTATAAAACGCAGGAGATTGTAATGACACCCTGTTATCCCAATCACAACTGTGTTGGCAAGCAAAAATCACTTTAAGCTCTGATTAAAAAAATAAACATCTTAAACCTAATGAAATTGCAGCAGATTGTGCCAACATTCGTATATAGATTTTCATTTGTCTGGTATTGTTGGTGCAAAAAATCTTGCTGTAGTGATTGTTCACAATGTTCTTTTTTTAAGTCTGAACTGTTAAAGTTCATCGTTGTACATCGTTAGCCTTCAGGTGTTATTCAGACTTAACACACACTTTACTCATGGTCAAAGGCAGGTGTAAATTTTCTTCATACCTATGAATGTTTTGAGATTATAGAAACTTTATTGAATGCTGGCATTTCTGAAAAAGTGTTTTATAAAAAATGTATTCTGTTCACATTTCATGAATGCCCATTGTCTTTTCCAGTCAGTGCTACTCCCAGAACAGATTAACATAGTCTCAAGGTAACACTGAATTATGTTCACTACAGCCGATCGAGATGTGACAATTATCTTGAATGTGTTTAGATCTGGGACCATTTCAAGTCAACCTTTCTTTCTCTCTACTCAAACATGGCACACTGTACATTACTATTCCAGTACTAAGTATTATTATACTACTTATAATAATAATACTTATATTATTATTATTATTATTATTATTATTATTATTGTAATATATTCCGGAATTCATATTTTTGTTTTTTTACAATTTTACCAATATTGTTTTTATAAATATATTTTAAGATTTAGTTTATAAGTGTTGACATTGTCCTGACATTCCCTTCACAGATTTGAATAGATTTTACTCTTATGTTAGCAAACAGTTCAGACATTGAGACAGAAAAGATTAAATGAACAGCAGTATCACTGTCAATTCATAAAAACAAATGACAGGTATTGAATAATCCAGGCTGCTAAAAAGAGAAAAAGAAAAACAATACACGCAAACCCTTATAGTCACGTACATATACTCAGTCATATAAACCCAATAAACTAACAAGAACTGTTTGGAGAAATAGAAAGTGTTACTGGAGCAACCCATAGCGTGAATCATAATTAGGTGATAGCCCTATTCCTTGAGGAACTTTTAAAAAGTGAATGTAAGATAATAAAACACTGAATAAACGGAGCAAGGAGAAAATAAATCCACTACCTGAACAGTGCCTCTCAGACTTTATAGCACCACCACACCATTTGACTTCATGTTTGACTTGCTAGATCTTAATATGCTTTAAATAAACAAATAAGAAAATGTAGCTTGCAATTTTTACATGCCTGGTATGGTGTTGCATGTTCAGATCTTGCATCAGTCTACACATTGATTCATACACTGTTGTAATTTGTCTACAGACTATAACATTTATAAAGAGGTCCCTGTCAAAATCCTGTGTCAAACTGTGTTTCAATATTTTCTCTGTCATTATAACTAGATAGTGTAGGGGTGGTACAGGGTATAAGTTTTGTAAATATGCAAGCCTGTCCTGATGAACTGATGACCTTGTTTATGATTTACGACATATACGTTTGAATATTAGTGCTTTTTTATAACTGAGCTGCTATTTCTTATATTTATATTCACATTTTATAGTGTTATAATGGACAGGAGAACACAAGTCACTGAAAATGTAATAATCAAGAAAGAGTAGTCTTTTTGACATTGACAATGTTTCAGAAAATGCTTCAGAACTATATTCTGGGTATCTAATTCATCTTTAGTGACAGGAGACTTCACCATACTAGTCAGGATTGTCTCTGTGCTCATTACTTTGTTTCTTTCCTAGACTATAGAATTAAATGAATGTGGTTTTAAAAGTCTGGTTATTCTAAATGTCTGGTTATGTGTGGCTTTTTCCTTTTGTAAATTAATTTCTCGCTTGGTATTGGCTCTGTGAGAAAACATTCTCACCTTAAAATAGCTGTTAGTGTCAGAAAGATAGATTGACCAATCCGATGTTAATAAGATGTTAAATTAAATATCTGTTTTAAAATACAATTCATATTATATATGCTTAACAATAGTGATGGTTATTCCTAGAGTTTAGGGTACAGTTTTTACTTTATAGCAAAATGTTTATGGTATAATTACAGTAGAATTTATAATGAATACATTTTTTATGTATATGACCTGATGTTTTCAAACATTTATACATCATTTTTAAAAACCAGTATTACCAAGTGTTCAATATTATTTCTGTTCAGAACATATCTGTTTTTGATTGCAATGCATAAGTAAAAATAATTAAATTCATATTTCTCTCTTTTTCAATCCTCTACCTCTTGGAGCTTTATTTAAAGTAAAAAAAATATATACATCTAAAATGGTTGCAATGTTTTTGCTATTACAGATGATTATTTCAGATAAAACTTCATACTCCTATTATTAGACCGTCCAGACAATTGCTTTTTGTACAATGACAGTTTTCTCCCGTGGGTTGTCTCATATATCAGCAGAAATAAAAAAACCCCAGACATTTTCACCCAAGTAAAACTGCATAACTGATAGCAATGTGTAAAATATGTACTATCCTATAATTTGTCACAAATTTCCTTTACAGATGTTTAACACTGGATGGAAATGACAAATTTGTTTAGATTTACTTGTTCACTATCGTGCTCTTACACATATGAATTATTTCTCTACATTTAACCTAATCCGTGCAATGCAACACACATTTACACACATCAGTGAATACAAACTAGAGGTAGTAGAACCATCATGTCCAACATGGTGGGCAGACCTAACCACAGCGTGCAAGGTAGATGCCTTGCTCAAGGGCACTTCAGTGAATTTAGATGAATTAAAGTCTGTCAATATAACACTTAAGTGAACTGAAAGGATGTTATGGCAACGATTCAAGCTGGCAGGGCAATTAATTGTTACTTACATCATTTACTGTTCTGATTAGACCTGTCAAAATGACATTAATTGACCATTAAATATGAAAAACATAATTACCTTTTATCCTTTTGACTTTAAGCTTGTTTCCTATACAAAAAGCTGATTTCCACACACAAATGTACCATAGAGCCCCTATTTCAGTCATTGGTTTTCAACATTCATTACCTGTAATGTGGTAACCAATACACATTGATGCAGTTTTTTTAAATATATATAAAAAAACTAAAATGTGTATATATACTCATACAAAATATTATTTTCCTTTGGCGTTATATGTTGCACCTACATGCAAGGGTGTTCATGGCTGATCAGGGCAACACAAATAAGGGTTCAGTGGGTAGAAAGAAGGTTCTGATGTAGTTCAAAGATAAAATGGTTGGAGCTGGATGTCCTGGAGCTTAAATGTCCTCCCACAATCGCACAATCAAAATTACCTGCAACTATATTTGAAACAGATGCAACCTGTCTAGCAATAAATGGAGAAGCAGTGTAAAATATGACATTAAAATATTAATAAACAAACAAAAGTTTTCAAAAGTATTTATGTGCAATGATAAACCCTGATACTGGTTAGCAATAAACATCATTTTTATTGAATTTAGTCGCAAGAATGTGTTTATTTTTAACTCCAAAATGTTGGCATATGCTTGTTTGTGTTTTCTGTATTGACCTTATTGAAACCGAGGCCGATGACTTAAAATGACATTATTAAAATGTTTCATATGAATACAACCCTGGAAAAAAAATAATATTTATAGCATTGCTGGTCTGCCAAATGTGAAGATCAATGTTTTCCTGAAGTGACTAATAATTATGTCACCAGAAAAGCCACAAATTAGCTTCTGCCTTGCTGCCCACACTGTCAGAATGCCAAGCTAATGCTCACCTGAATATATTTTTTAAATACCTTTTGAAGCAGTGGATTGTATAGTTGTGGATCCTGCTCTGGAACAGGGATCTCCATATAGACTGTCTCTGATTGGTTGACGCATGAAGAACATTTACATTACATGTATTCATTTTGGTGAAAGCTTTTTTTTATGGAAAGCAACTTATAAGAGAAATGTGCAACTGTGGGTGAAAAGTCTTGCTCAAGGGTCCAGCAGTGGCATCTCGGTTAAGTAATGATTTGAACCCACATCTTTCTGATAAACAGCCAGGTACCTTAATCACTGAAGTCATTATACATGATACATTGCTTAATATTGTTCTTAAACATGTTATGGGTTCTTGTATTTTCTGTAATAGACATTAATCACGCATAACATTATGAATAACACTGATTATGCCTTTATCATTGCACCTTTTATTGGGTGGCATATACTACACAGCAAGTGAACCTTTTAATTCTATTGCATTTTGAGTACGTTTGAAAAGAGCCAAACTGTGGCTCTTCAGAGCATCTTCAAAAGTGCTGTTCTAGTGAGATGTTTCAAATTTGCAGTGGTCAGTATTTATCAAAAGTGGTCTTCGGTTTACAGTGGTAATACAGTGGTTTACAGAGTTATAGGCAGCCATGGCTTACTGATGCACATAGGGAATGATCTTAAAAAGAAGATGAGTGAAGGCTGGTTCTGATAGGTTTTAAAATAAACAGTGCATCACACTTGCAGGACTGTTTTAGCAGCAAAAGAGGGACCAACACAATATTACCAGAGTCATAATGTTATGCTTGATCGGTATATGAACATTTTTTTGATAATAAAGACATATGTATTTATGAACAAAGCCAGATTAAAAGCAATAAGAAATTGCAAAGAGACCCCAACGTACTACATTTTAGTAAATTATCTTATTACCAATGGGTAAATAAAGAAAATTTAGATAAATAAAGTCTATATGGCTGAGAGGGTAAGGACACTTAACTCATTGCATGCATCATCATAGCTGACATGAGTTCTGAGCAAATTTATGTTCCAAAACAAAAGGAATAAAATCTTCTTTTTTTTGACAAATATAAATATATTTATGTAATGTATAATATATACAACAGGTTGCCATCATGAACACCATTGGCTTGGGATGGATTTAAGAGCAAAAAAATGTTTGCTCCAAATATAGACACATTAGCAAAGATAGCTATTATGAACTGTTTGTGCTGAAACACTGTTTATTGGCAATAAAGAAAGTTGGCGAGAAAAAATCTTTTCTGGAGAAAAAGCTGGTGGAATTAGTGATGTTTCAGTTACTTAGTCCAGAGGGCCTGGAAGGTTGGCTGGGTCCTCCATTTCCCACTGAAAATTCTGCCCTGTCATTTGGTAAAACATATTGTTAAAGGGCTTATAGAACTTGTGCAGTCTGTGGATGACGTCTATCTCGATTTTAGGGTGTGTCCTACCCTTGGACTTGCCAAGGCATCGTGGGGTGCTGCTGTCTTCAGGCTTCTTTAGGCAAGGAAAACCCTTTGTCTTGTTAAAGTAGAAGTGCTTGTCGGTGACAATGCGTTTTAGACCCAGGAAGTCCTGCACTTTGGCCATTTCGCCAGCTGGGTCTGTAATGAGACGCTCGCCACTCACAAAGTGCATCTGAGAGAGAGGGAAATACTGGAGCCAGTTCTCCAAATGAAGTGCATAAATCCCAATACGTAATGCACTCCATGATGCATCGATCAGCCCTAGTGTCCGGTTCTTAAAAGCAAGAACCTCGAATGTGGGGATCTCAGGTCTTTTGGACAGTGTTTGGGTGTAGTCCGAGATGGCTCGTGTGACAGGATTGCGCACTACTATGATCAGTTTTATATCCTTAGCCATTGAGTGGATGCGTTTTGGCGCACTGTTTGTCACAAAATAGCTGGGTGTTTTTTCCATTGTGATCTGTCCTTCCAACGTTGATGGCATTAAATCCCTGCAAACACACAAAGATACAACCGTAAAAAAATTGCATTTCATTACACATACATACATGAACTGAAAAAAAGACGCATTTTCATCATGATATATTACGCAGCAAGTGAACAGATCCCCAAAATGGATGTTTAATAAATGAAAATAGGCAAACGTAAGTCTGACATGGGTAAAAGTATGATGGCTAGACAACTGGGTCAGTAGAGCTCCAAAACTAAAGCTCTTGTGGGCTGTTCCTAGTCTTCAATGGTCCGTATCTATTAGAAAATAATCCAAGAAAGAGACAGTAGTAAACTGGTTAAAGGAGGGGTCACAAACCTTTTTGAAGCTGAGGGCTACTTTTGGGGTACCAACTAATGAGGAGGGCGACCAGTTTGATACACACTTGTGACGTCACAATAA
>JAOTRQ010000018.1:2656551-2671373 GCA_028565875.1 Hoplisoma paleatum | reverse complement strand
CATCAAAATTAAACGAAATAAACATTTGAAATATATGAGTTTGTATGTAATGTATGAATATAATATACAAGTTTCACGTTTTAAATGGAATTACTGAAATAAATCTACTTTTTCATAATATTCTAATTTTATGACCAGCACCTGTATAAACCTGTAAGACTTTGAACGTGAATTCCAGTGTGGAACTGTTAGAGGATTCCACCTGTACATGACATGAATGGCAGAGTCCATGAAGATGAAATTATGACTGGGTTGTTTACACACAGGTACACAGGTGACTAGATTAATGATGTCATTCAAGTAGTATGGGTTTGTTTCTGTACTATTCACAAAGTGTAGGGTAGCTCTGTATTGACAATTTACAACTGCTCACACTGTAACACTATGGCTAATGTATAACACTCTCTGTGATGTGTCCAACATCATTGCAGGCCGCTATTTCTCCTCAGTGTTATTTGACTTTTTGAAGTGTTGGGCTTTCTTCCATGGCCAGGAAAGTTTGCAGCTATTCTAGAAGTTAAAAGTGTAATCAAAGATCCAACAATTAGCAAATGCATGACTGAGTGTTCTGAGTATTCAAAGAAATAGTGACGCTGGTAACGTCACTCAGTCTGAAGAACAAGCATTAATTTTTGCCCTTTTCAAAGGTAAGAGCATGGTAAATGCTGTACATTTTGGTCATAGCACATTTCCTTTTAAAACATTAGCAAATTATATGCTGCTCAGCTTAAATGATCTTAAATATTTTGAAAAAAGATTTGTACTAAATGTGGTAAAATTTATGGAATGTGGAACACTGTTTAGCCCTGATTGAAATGGTGCAAATCTCTTAGGACTGATGAAAGCAAGATTAAACTTTTTGGGTCTGTGGACCATTGACAGTTTTGTCTATACAACATTTTGTATAGTTTATAGATTTTTTTAATTTAGTTGTAACGTTTTGTTCAAATCAATACAAGCTTCCATTTGTAAAACAATTCATTTGGGCTATCAGTGCATTTGTATGTTAAAAAAAATAAAAACATTTTAAGCTTTATTCACTTTTTTAAAACACACTTTGTTCACCTGCCTTGACTCATATATTAGCTTAATTCACATCCTAATTTTAATTCAAAGAGTTCTATATGTCTCTATAAGCTTAAGGAGTGTGTTTATGGAGATCTTAACCATTCTTCCAGAAGTGCATTCGTGAGGTCACGTACTGATGTTTGACAAGAAGACCTGGCTCTCAGTCTCTGTTCTAATTCATTCCAAAGGGGTTTCTATCAGGTTGAGGTCCACACCAGACTCACCAGTCATAAGCTCATATGTGAGTCAAGGCAGGTGAGCGAACAATACTACTTGAATGACATAATTAATCCAGTCACCTGTGTTGCTGTGCCTGAATAATCCAGGCATAATTTCATCTTCATGGATGACAATGCTCCAGCTCATCGAGGTAGCATCATTATGAAACGACTGCTAGTGAATTCCTTTAGATTTAAATCCCATATAAAATCTTTAAGAACATCAATGGTCCTTCTTGACTTGTGAACATTTTGAGATGTTGTTGTCAAGATGTAATTTATGCCGGTACCGATGCCGGTATAGCCACCATTGTTGTAAAGCCAAATATGTAGTGTTTGTGCAATTGTGTGATTTTTTTAATCATTTTATCAATTATTTGCCAGTATTTGTTAAACTGAATTGATGCTTAGTGTTAAACTGAACTTGGAAACCATACATTACACTCCTGATTTAAGGTGTAGTAAAAGTGGAGTCATGGAAGAAAGTTTTGCTGGTGACAGCATTGTGGCTTTTCGCTGCAAAGAAAAAAAATAATTCTATCAGAATGTACTACAAAACCTCTACTATATACAATGTCACTATAAGTGCTTACTTCACAGTTGCTAAACAATATATCAATTTTATGTCTTGTTTGCTAGTTTAAGTCCGAACAACTCCAAAGTTGGAGGATTTGATCGTTCTTTCCAAGAAAACTTTGTAATGATAATGACCTATTTGAAGTGTCCCAGATTTCCCAAAGCCTTTCTCTGTATTGTGCATCTGTAATGCAGGTGATGGTGATTTATGACCAAGAGTGCAGGATGTGGCTGAGATTTGATAATTTTCTCATGCCCTTCAGCATCAAACACACTGGGGAGATAAGGGACTAGAAATATTGGCTGAAAGTATTAAAAGCTTGTGTGTGTGTATGTGTGTGTGCTTCTTGACTGTAACAGAATCTCAATTTGTAGAGAAGATTTGCACCTATGAACATGTTTTCTCTTGATTTTACCGTGCTGATAATTAAAACTTAAATGTCAGTGTTTTTCTCTCCATGCATGGGTTGTTGTTTTCTTCAGAAGTTACTGACGATGGTTTTATATTTGGTGCATTACAACACTGACATAGTTGGTTTTATTAAATGGTTTTATTTTAATCAGCCAGCTATTAGTTATTTAAGCACTGGAAGGTATAATGTTAATTCAAGCTTATTAAGTTGTTAATTAATTAAAGGGACTACAATTCTATCTCACAGAACACATTTAAGTTTTTTGCTTTTAAAAAATTGAATGATTATTTAAACAGTTTCAAGTGTTTAGCTCATGAGTGAACACATTTTATTAGCTGGCATGTTGCGCAGCCATAGCCTAGTGGTTACAAGTTACTGTACTAGTAATCAAAAGTTCATTAGTAATCAAACCTCGCCAATGCCAAGCTGTTGTTGGTATTTAGAGCAAAGCTCTTAACCCTTGATTGCTAAAATTGTAACTGTATTGTGTCACTTTTGATAAAACTATCTGGTAAGTGGTTAAAACATAAGTTAAAAACATAAGTGGTAATATATGATGATTTGTATATGTACACTCATACATTCCGATTTTCTTCTGTGCGACAAATGAGATCTAGCAAAACAATGCAATAAGTCACATGACTACAAATATGGAGTATCAATGTATCAATTTATTTGGTTTGGAAATTCTGTTTTAGTTAGAAATGCTAGTTAAACACATTTTAATAAGTAAGATAATATTCTGTAGGTAACATAATCTGTAATATAACTAGAAATAATATATGACAGACCTACCAACTGTCCCACACTTAACCTTTATAATCTCAGATAAGCCTCCCCTTCATTTCCCTAAAACAGTCAGTCTTACAAGGCCAGATTTGCAATCTTGTAAAACTTGATTTACATTTTATAACAATGCTGTTGTTTGCAAAGCAAAGCTGCCTATCTATCTGTTTATTAGGTCTGCCCATAGTTCATGAGATTGAATGTTTTGTTTGCATGTGATTATCTGTTCATAAATTTGTACATCCGAAAATGTGTGTATGGTAAACTATTTGTAAGTCAAAGATCTACTGTAGCAGACATTGTTTCCATGAACAAGTTATCAAAGTATTAATCTGACTTAGCAGAATTTAACCAATTTGAGTGTATGTGTGACCACATTACAGAGTCTCTATCTAAACAGCTGCAAATTGACATCACTCTGTATAATAGCTGATGGTCATAATGTGACATTTTTATTTTTTTTATTTAGCTAACACGTTTATTCAAAATAACTTTCATTAAATAATTGCGTTTAAGAAATGAGATATTGACCTTAAAGCAGCAGCAACTTGGTTGATGGAGAAACTTCAAAGAGATGGTGAGCCTTTTAATTACTAAATCACTGCCATGTCTACTAGGCTCCAGCTGCCCTCAACATCATCTTAACCTATTTTTTTTTCCAGATATTCCTATTAGGGTTTGGCAGAGTCGATCATAGTCCACATTATTATTATTATTATTATTATTATTATTATTATTATTATTATTATTATTATTATTATTATTATTATCTGGCATAAGTTTTTGTGCTAGATACCATATTTTAGTCAACCATTCATATTTACACAGGACTGGGACAGATTCTACCATGTTATTAGCTAGGAGCCTATAGATCAATTTACTGTTTCTCTAATGCACATGGCTGCATGTTTTTTTTTTTTTACTCTGTTTATTTTACAAAAATGCACACCAAAATTCTGATTTGGACTTCGTACGTTTACAATTTTGTTGTTTGGGTATCACAGCTTTCGACTGAGCTAAAGTTACATTGATTAAACAGTTGCTTTATAAGCAGCTCCAACAAGACAAATGTTTATGTGTAAATCAGGAGAGAATGAGTTTTTCCCCTGTCACTCAGTATCCTGCAATTTCTTTCTGTTCTTTAATTATATTGCATCACCCATTGATTATCTTATTAAGTGTTTTAAACTAACTTTCTTCTCACATCTACCGACATTATTTTTTTAGGTTTACATTTTACATAAAATAGGTTATGGTTAAGCCGTTAATAGTAAATATTGTTTTTAAGTGTGTTTCTAAATGCTCCCAGCTTGTGATCAAAGTACTTGTCGTGTGAAAGCAGCCTAAAGGTTTACAATTATAGACACCCACTATGTGAAGAAGAAAAAAATAGTTGTGAATCTTTTTTCTTGTAAGAAATGCATCAAGCCTGTGATTCACTCACATTAATAACTTTTCTTCTATAATACTTTTTCCAGGTTTTCATGTGATGTTTATTTAAAAGGGTTACTATTCTTCCACAGGTAAAATGCATGTTCTATAGGGTTGAAGTCTGGAAATTTTTTGGGTTACTCTAAACCCTTCCATTTCTTTTGCCTGATAAACTCATTTGTAGTTATAGTGTGTTTTGAGTCATTATCTCGTTGCATAATGAAGGATCTCACAATCAGTTTGAGTGAATTAAGCTTTAAATTTACAGCAAAAATCTTTTTGTAGATTTTCAAGTTCATCATAGTGCATAACATTATTTAAAAAGATTAATGAGCCTCTCAAAATAAGCTTAGCAAGCCCATAACAAAACCCCAAGCCATAAAAATACATCCACAATGTACTTTACAGATGAGCTGGTATGTTTGGGATCATTGGCAGATCCTTTCTTTCTTCAAACTTTAACCTTTCTATTATTCTGTACTTTTCTATTATTCTGTACTTTTTGACATGAAGTCGTCTGTGAACAGTATCCTGTGATATTCTTTGCACTCTCTGGAAGTAGTTGCTTATGTCACTAATGGTTGGTTTGGAGTCATTATTGTACAGCGCACACTGTATGTTTCTGTCATCAACAAATAGTATTAGAACATTTGACTATCAGATGTCTTTGTTGTCCAGGTGTGACCTGTTGCATAATTTTTTTAGACATTTATAAAATGTGCAGTAGTGTGGTAATCAACATGAAAACCATAGCCAGTACAATTGTTTGGAATGTCCCAACAGAACAAGATATAATATATAATTTTATCTCTCTTTCTCTACTTCTCCAGAAGTCTAATGCCACGCACACTGGACAGCCAAATCACCATGGAGAAAACTCCCAGCTACTTCGTCACACGTGAGGCCCCACGTCGCATTGCCAGCATGTCCCAGGATACCAAACTCATTGTTGTGGTGCGTAACCCAGTGACACGAGCCATCTCTGACTACACACAGACTCTGTCCAAGAGGCCAGACATCCCCAGCTTCGAGGAACTGGCATTCAAGAACAGGAGCCAAGGTTTAGTAGACACTTCGTGGAATGCCATCCGCATAGGTATGTACATCCTGCACCTGGAGAACTGGCTGCAGTACTTTCGGCTCTCGCAGATCCACTTTGTGAGCGGCGAGAGACTAATCACTGACCCGGCTGGGGAGCTAGGACGTGTGCAAGACTTTCTCGGACTCAAACGTATCATTACAGACAAGCACTTCTATTTCAACCGAACAAAAGGATTTCCTTGTCTAAAGAAGCCTGAGAGCAGCAGCACTCCACGTTGCCTAGGCAAGTCCAAAGGCAGGACACACGTGCTGATCGACCAGGAGGTCATCGAGCAGTTGCAGGACTTCTATCGGCCTTTTAATGTAAAGTTTTATGAAATGGTTGGACATGACTTTAGATGGGACTGAGTAATGCATAAGGGCATTTTTTTTTGTAACATTTTCTCTAATGAAGAAGCATCACTGGAGCGTTTCTGTCAATTAGAAAACCTCAAAAGACGTTTTAATTTAATTAATATCAAAAGCTCATGAGATATTAAAATAGCTTAAAATAGATTATAGGCTTATAGATGATTAAACACAAGCCAAATCCAAAGCTGTTTGTACTGTAGTTCGAGAGACTGTACCATTCACTCACAAGAGTTTCCTAAATTTATAACAGATTTCGAATTGTTAAATCAAACAAATAATTGAGAAGCTATCATTCTGTCTCTAAGTACCTGTCGTGAATAATGCTGTTTCTATTTACTGTCATACTGTCACGATTTCAAACACAATGAGTGTTTCCATTATGTCGAACTCAGCAGAATGCTGCTGTATAATATCAAGCAAAATTAAATAGATAATCCACAACTTGAAAGTCAAGCTCCCCTTAAATAAGTTGTGTTTGACTGATGCTGTCATCATCATGTGAGCTCTGTAAAGGTGAGAAGGTGCATTTTAATATGACCCTAATCTGATCATATTACGGACGAGATTAGCTAAATTTAATTACTCTAACTGCAAAACTGTGTTCTGATCAATGAACTATGCTGATGCTATCAATTAAAAAATACATTTAAAAATAATGCACCATAAAAATGCCTCAACAGCACCCAAATGGCAGAGCGAGATGTTCTGCTAGCACATCAGCACCGTGTTTCTGAACTCTAAGGTTCAAATATCGGACATCTTCTTGAGTGGCTGCAGGGTGAGATGACTGAACTATGAAAGCGAAGTACAAGTGTAATGAAAACTAGGGATAAAAAACGTTCTGCTGCACATAAGAGGGGTGAACAGCAATATAGTGGAAGACAAATGGACTTCACTAAATAAGGAAAACATGGGAGAATGTGCATAAGCAAAATATACAAAAACAAATTGGCTCACTGTATTGTCACAAAAGGAAGTACAGTAAATATCTCTTTTACTAAATAATTCATTGAATTACACAGAATGGTGTGAAAACACAAAAATGTAAAATGTTTCAGGAACACTTGACTCCAGCTTATTATCCATGGTTTGGCAATAAAAATGGTGTCCACATTATTATGGGCATATAGTAAAAGCCATCTAATGCAGGGTAATTGGATTTCTTCTCATGAAAACACTATTGTGTATATAATAAGCAATGTCGTTTAATAAATGTGTTAAATGTTCAAGTTTTTGACAGTTCTTCTGGTTAACAGGAAAACCAAAATGTTCTATATGTCGTCAAATAACTTTTATATTGAAATATCGGAGGTATAAAACTCATCATAGGTAAGGGGGGTTTCATTAAAACCTATTATGGGTACAGGAGGGGGTTATTGAAACTCATATTTATTAGTACAAGGGGGTCATCCAAACTCAGCATTATTAGTACAGGGGGGTCATCAAAACTTGGCATCATGGGAATGGGGGGGGCGGGTCATCAAAATTCATCATTGGGTTTTAGGAAACTCTTCATTATTGTTACGGGTGGATCATTAAAACTCAGCACTATGGGTATGGTTGGGGGGTGGGGGGGTCATCAAATCTCTTAAATGCTGGTACGTGGCACATATCAAAACTTTGGTCTTTATGGAAAATAGAGTTAAATGCAAAATGTTTTAACCAGTTAAAAATCCGTTAATTTTTAACTAGTTTAAAAAGACATATATGTATGCTGGTTACGAAACAATAGTAAATTAAATGTTTTATAAGAAGATGGCTTTATGTTATATTTTCACTTCAAGCTGATTTAGTGAGCAATATTGCTTACTCGTAATCTTATCTGCAATGCAGAAGAAACTTACACTTAAATACACTACACAAATAATAAATTGCACCTTAAGATGCCACAAATAACAAGTCAATCATTAAACAGTTTGCTAGCAAGTGCAACCCAATCAATTACGACATTTTGATTACTTTCTTTTGCTAGTGTTTCATAACGGTACACCATCAGCAGATGTTTAGCTGTTTGAGAACAGATGTGCACCTCCAACCAGATTGAAACTCCTGTGACATCCCTGCGGGATTACACAGAATGGCAAAACGCTAAGGGTTGGTTTGATGACAGCTTCGTTTAATTGTATTGTTAGAAGGATTTCTCTTAGGGAAAAAATTCCCTGCAAATGAGCAATACTTCAGTTGCATAATTATTCTATTTACTTTAAACTGTCAGTGTTGGTAAAAAAAAAAGAATGTCAGAGATTCTTTTGTACTGTGTGGTCTATTTTTAACCATATATATTATGCTATCTTTATATTGCGTGGTCTATAGTGGGCCAGTAAGAGCCTAGACGTCAAACTTCATTAACGGTTCAAACCTCACCACTGCTAGGTTCTTGCTGTTGGGCCCTTGAGCAAGGCCCTTAACCCTCATTGTTCAGACTGTACATCGTAATTGTAAGTTGAAAACGTGTGTGTATATTCACATAATTCCATAATCCAAGTTCAATTTGTTCTCTTTCAAATAGCAATCTATATAGCAATTTATTTAGTCTTGTCCCTTTTACACTCATAAGAATCTCTGGACTTGTTGTGTTGCTTGTGCTGTAACAAAACAGTTGTTTATTTTGACATGGTAAAAGCGACCCAGACTAAACAAAAAACACACAAAGTGAAACATAAAGGTTAGCATGGCTTGTTGTACTAAATCAATGGCCGATGAATCCAGGCAGTACAGAGAATTTATGACCAATCATAACATAAATAAATGTTACATTTTCAGATGTTAAGCTGTTTTGAGCCTCTGTACTTCAATCCATTACTTAACACTAATAATTAAGCATCATGGTACTACTCATTAGTACTTTCAGGATGTTAATAATTTATGCACGTTTTCCAAAACTGGTGAAAACCATTTGGTTAGCTGTTTGAAGATGCCTCAAGTGCCTTATACATTGTTCGGCATGAAGATGGAGCAGCAAGATCACAGACCAAAAGGAAGCGCAAGTGGAGACCAAGCAGAGCACAGAGGACATTTAAGGTGAGGAGAATAAAGACGACGGATGAGAGCCAGTATCTTCAATAAAATGCCTACACATTTAGTGGACCATGTAATGAATTGTGGCCTAATCATGACAGAAATAAAATGTAAGTAACCACTTTAGCATTTTTACAGTACTCTCGATAGTAATTACGCTTTATTGTAACTTTATGGTGTCTATAGATACTTGCAGTGCTCACTGGATCGTACCCTGTACATCTCACATTTACAAAGATGTCAAATGTGTCTCTTATCATTTTGTATATTCTTTGTATATTTTTTTACAGAACAGAAATGTCAGACAGGTAATCTGGAAGATTCACAGATGAGCAAGTGACAATAGAAATCTTGGAAATTTCTGACAATGTCCTGAGGGAAATCTGAGACAGAGTTCTGAGCGACTACGTCTATTTCACAAACACTGGCCAGGCCACGATTGGCTGTGTCTTAAATCAACACTATCTGAAGATGAAACGCACATATCAAGTCACATGTGAGCACAACTCTAAATAAAGAAGTGGAGTATATCATTCCCTTAGTGTGCAGAGCTGCCTATATTTACACAGTGCCCCAGTATGTTGGCTGTTTGTCCAGTAAGGTTTCTTACCCTTTTGAATGCGCTTTAATTCGATTTTGTTATCATATGTTATGTTTAGCCGCCTCTTGAAAACATATGTGGACAGTAAGTGTTAGACATTCTTTCATAGATTCATACTTAATTTTTTAGGACTTTACAACAGACAATGGTCAGATCTGAATGTGAATGCATGTGATGTTTATCTCACAACACCCCCACAGCCAATCTCATTCAATTCCCTCCCCTTCGGTATAGTTCAAAATGGTTTAAGAGGTTTTTAGGAAGCTTCTAAAGCATTATAGACCAAAATGTCATTATTTACATTATTATTTAATGTCATAATTTCTTCACTGACTCAAAGATTGGTGAGGGGGTTATCACTGGCAATTGATGAGCCAATACAAATGTGATGCCACCATCACCATGCAGAATTGGTTCTCTTACTTATTGATATTCTCATCCATCATCAGTTTACACCAGGCCATTTTGTTCAATGATGTTTCACCTACAGCTTGTGATGACATCCACACATATAAATCCCAAAGATGGGTTAATCCTGCCAGATGTTTCCTCCTTAGAGGCACCATCCAGAGTGATCAGTTTCAAGTTCAGCTGAAAATATGTCCTGCTTGCTTTTTGTGTTTTGCATTGTATCATGCTACACAGAACATAATATACATAACATTTAGGTTGCTGTGATTTTGTTTCAGTATTATTATTAAATTTGTTATTTACATTGAACTCATATGTGTTTCTGCTTTCTTAGCACAACTGACAGATGTGGATTAGACTTTTTGAAGGTTTCAGAAGTCCAGAGACATGATGGCATTGGCATCCAGTTTTTATTACACACACATTCTTCTGCATGTACTCTATGTTCTGAATTAGCTAGTTTGGTGAGAACAGTCTTGTTAGTGTCAATTTTAAGAAGTATTTTGCAAATGCACAATTGTGTGATCAAACTCTATGTACAATAAAATTTAATTTAAAAACAGACCAGTTCGACATATTCAGTTTTACTTGTACTATGGATGTGTTTTATCAAAATGTGCAGTGTTTTTTTCGGGGTCTGTACACATACATTGTAAACTTAAAAGGCAAATGATATCTTCCCCCTAGCTGTATCTACATATTTTTGGTGAGAGGGGGTGACACATCAGTATATTTTGGCTCTACTCATCCATCTCAGGCTTAGAAATCTCTCTGTCCCCTGCTGCTGAGAAGCACCACATCGTAAAGTAGCCACCAGCATTTTCACAGTAGGAATGCTATTTGCCAGGTGATGTGTGGAGTGTCTGAATTCTCATCTCTTCAGACAATCTTTACATGCTGTTTAGCAAGACAAAGCAGTCTAGGGCGTTTGCACATCAGAGGTCACCTGTCATTTTGCCATAATTGCAATACCATATTCACTCTCTGCATGCTAATCAAAAAATGGCAACAATAAAGCAATGCTTTGACTTTAATGCGAAATCTGCCATGACTCTTTTGGCTACTGTACTGCCTCATGTTTTGTGACCTAAATCAGTAAATTAGATCCTGATGGTAATAACTGCCTTACAAATTAAGGCTCTTTAAAATACCTTCAAGTCTGACATAAAGGTCCTCCATGATTTGATATGATCATGAGGGAAGCAACAATGCAATTACCGCTGGAGGCCAGTTTAACCTTCAGAGTAAATACCGAGAAACAAACCGACTGTGTAATAAATGTCATGAACTTTCAGGTTCTCAGCAACTTCTTTGCCCGCCTTATTAAGCTACATAACAAACAACGACACACAAGATGTTTTCACTGCTTTGTATGGTACACAACAGTATACACAAAAGTATAAGACAATATTGTAGTTTTTTATGGTCAATGTTAATGTTTAAAATCTACAAAAATCTGGTTTTGGTACAAAGATATACTGATAAAACCCTCCCTATTTATCCAGACTTGAGACCAACCCTGGCTAGCTTAGTGTGTGTGTGTGAAGGGGGGGGGTATATTTAGTCTGGAAGTTCTTAACTCACTAAAGCTGTTTTTTGACAATTGTCTATGACTACACATACACTTTGTCTTCTAGAATCTACATAGAAACACATTAAAATGATTTGTGGTATCAGATATCAAGACATTACCAGTAGCTCCTTAAATCATTACAATATGAAGGATCACTGTCTTTTTAGAAAGTCCTGTACCATTTTGTATCTCCAGTTCACCCTGCCTGCATGCTTTTGTGAGTGAGTTGTGTGTGAGTTTACTTTGGGTGCTCTGGTTTCCTCTCAGACCACCTCACCTGGGGATCGAAGCCAGAATCATCTTGCTGCAAGGCGACCCACTTAGCCACTGTGAACCCCCCAGCTACAGACGTGAGACAAGTACAACGTTTCACATTACTCCTTAGAGTAGAAGCTTTCAAAAGTAGCTAGCCAAAAAGTAGCGGTTAGCATGGCCACTGCTGTTCCAAATCAGTTGCCAGAGACTTTGTGTTATCCTGAATCAACAAGTCTATGCTGCTCTACAACATGTCTTAGGTATCTGAATGGTTCCTCCTCAGACACATGATGATTGATACCAACCACAGCTGGCTGAGAGTATCCCTTATCATTCACTAAAGATACCTGTTGATTCGTTTGTCCTTTTCTAAGGACAGTGTAAGCCAAGTATGTAAAGCTTGGGGCTATCTGTTGGTTTAAATCACAGCTCTGCTTTGTCGCCACTGTGGCAACCTTGAACTACGACTTAAACCTTTCGGCTTTTAAGACACTGCACATCTAATGCCAGCTTTCAAATAAGCTGTATTTTTGGGAGAAAAAACATATCTGCACTTTACATGTTTATATGAGTACTGTATATGACAAATAATGTTCTTTTTATTTTTTGTATACAAATGGAATCAGTTTATCAAGGGGTAAATTGATACCTATTGATACCTTTTACTGGGGAATGATTCATGACTATAATGTGCAATAATATTTTTTCACCATGTACAATAATTAAATCACTATCATGTGCCATATTTAACATCATGTGCATCAATTAACATGCTTATTCATATTTGTTGTATAGATGAAATAAATCTTTGGTCTTTTTTATAAGTGGTATTGCAGAGTAAAATGCCTAATTAATGTAAAAGTTATTTAAAGTTAATTTTGAATGGTTTAAAATAAAAAAATCAATCATCTACAAATATAATTACATGGTATAATAATGAATATGTGCTATGTCTAGTCAAAGACTAGATGCTAACTCTGAAATCACATTAGTCATGGTTTGGCAGTCAGCTTCATTTCGAAGTTCATTGTGGTAAATGTTCAATTCTCACCCCAGTCTGCCTTTCCCAGCATTAAGGAGATAGTCTGCAAGAATGTTTCTTTATTTGGCTTAATCCATCCCAGTCTTTCAAATTTCCCTGTTCCTGCTGCTGAGAAGCACCATATCATAACCTAGCCACCAGCATTTTTCACAGTAGGAATGCTGTTTGCCAGGTGATATGCAGTGACTGTTTTTCTCTAAATCTTGTTTAGGACCAACATTCCTCTGAAAGCACAGCATTTTATACAGACAATACCAAGTTTTATACAGACAATACCAATGTATGACTGACACTTATATACTATATGTGTATGTACTATACTGACACCTCAATAGTGGTTTTTACTGCTCTGCAGATCTGTCAACACTCATGTTCTACCATATACACCAATTACCTACCATAAGTGAAATGAAATTTTTACTTTGTGCAATCTAACAGTGCTAATAGTTCATGTGAGCTCACGAATGCTGTTATCCTGATAAAAAATTTACAAATGTATTGGCCATGCGCTTCTTACCCTTGCCATGTAGCTTGTTGCATTCCATTGCTAGCCTGTCTTGGAGTATCTATGTTTTTCCAAATTAGTCAAGAGTGCTTTCCACATCTAATGCATCGGCTATGCCAGGTCAGAAATATGAGTTATGTTCTGCAGCTGTCATAATAATGTGACAGCAGTGTACACAACTAACATTTAATGTTTCTAACATTAAAAATAAAACAGATCAAAAATTATATTTCTAACAATTAACCATTTGTATATCTTAGATTGAAGGAAGGAGATGTATTGTCTAGCCTTAGGACTCAGCAAGCTAAATGTATAGCCAGCGACCAACACAACTCATGCACTTCTTTGCTGAAGGTATGTCTTGCACTGTGTGCTTATAAAACAAATAACACCACCTGGTGTTTTATTCATGCAAGATTCAAAGGGTGTTTTATACATCTCATGCTCAAGTCGTACATCAGCTCAAGCACCAAACTTTTAGACAAATTATTTTTTCCTCTGTCTGTCTGCCCTCATTATTACAATCCCATGTTAAATTACAGAAACCCGGTACTCTCCGAGACATTTTTCCTACTCACTTCCACTGTCATACAGTGGAATGCAAAGCGGAGCTCATTTGTCAGGGCTGACATGACCCATGTCACATCCTAGTAATAGTAATCGTCTGTCAGATCAACTGCAGGTCAGGAGCTACCTTACTGCTCTGCAGATCTGTCAACACTCACAATCTGTACATACAAAACAACTTTCATGTTAGTCATATCCAGTAAAAATTCAAGGGAGAGAGAGAGCAGACAAATTCTGTCCTTGGTGAAATCAAATTTATTTTATCTTAATTTGTTTTTATTTTATTTATTTTTCTTTGTGTAATTAATATTAGAAAATATTATAATTATTTAGGGTTGGGACCTTTTTTAATATTGAAGTCCATTGTATTTTAACAGTGTCTGAATTTTTATTTCATATGTGGTACTTGGGTTACATTTATGACAAGACAGGCCTAGTTATGCAAGATGTATCAGTTAACATCTTGAGTGACGAATCTTAGGGATGGAAATGACACACAAAATTCATACATAAAGGACAAAAATTGCATGCCCTTGGAAACAAAACAATACATTCTTGCTGTAAGGTATCTGTACATTCGTGGCTAAATTTTTTGCTTAGCTCTTACTCTTCTAACTCTGTAAGAAATTGCTGTGCAACAAATTATGATGTACTGTATATGCAAATTAATACTAAACAGCTTTGGGATACATCACTTGATGTAAATTAATGAGGGGTGTATGCATGGTCTATAAAGATATGGCACAGAAACTCCAGTGGCTTGCACGGAGCGCTGACATCAGTCCCAAAGTTCCAGTGAACCTCACTAAAAGGAACCGGATTAACAATTGAGGCTTTAATTAATTCATTTATTTATTGATCAATTGAAGTGTGAAGGCTTGAGGAAAATAACACACTATCTTCATA
>JAOTRQ010000018.1:2633171-2651092 GCA_028565875.1 Hoplisoma paleatum | reverse complement strand
ATAAATGTGAAATAATCTATAAAAAATGTGAGTAAATCAAACAAAAAAAACATTACTTTTAATTAATCTTACTTACATATCCGGGAACTAAAAGTAAATTTTAAATGGACTTTAAATTTTAAAAATTAAAATGGACTCGATCTCAATCAAACTATTAAACATTGTGTGGAATAAAAACATCATTCACAGTAATACACACTCAGCCCAGCTTACATGGCTCTTATAACCATGAATTCTTAAGTGTGATTTTTAGGCATAGTGAAAAGAAAAAAACAAATGTGAGAATTAAACATTAAAAATGTCTAAGACAAAATAAGAGCGTGAAATCAAGAGTCCGGAAAGACGCAGCTTGTTTTATTTTTGCTTCAGGAACACTAACTGCATGTATCTGACAGCTCTCATGAAACACTAATGAAGTGTGAGCTATTAAAACCACAACACAACAAGGTTACCCAGCTTTGATGAAGATGAGAGCTTAAGATTATAATACATTGAGAGGGCAATAAGTTACTAGCATGTTTTGTATGGGAGGGTCTTTTTAATAACACATGGCGAATAATCTTAAAGATGTTATAACCGGTGTTTAGAATTTTTCACCTACACTCTCATTTAAATTTAAAAAGTCATCAGCAAAACATCCATCTTTATTATTTTCCCAGGCTATAAATACAAATTCTGAATCACTAAATCACTTCAAAACCTACAGTAACAATTTACTCTTCTTTAATAAATTTCTTTAAATAATTTTCTTTATTTATGTTTTTGGACTGTGGGAGAAAACCAGAGCACCCCACATGAACCACACGCAGACACAGTAAGAACATGCAAACTCCATACAGAAAGGATCTAGGCCACCCCACCTGGGGATCGAACCCAGAAGATGTAAGCCATAGGTGGTAATAAGGTGGTTATAGAGCTGGGCTTGTGATCGGAAGGTTGCCGGTCACGACTGAAGCAGCCTTGAGCAAGACACCTAACCTCTCCCTGGGCACTGTGGCTAGGTCTGCCCGTTGCACCGAGCATGTGCACTCACTACTGCCCCCTAGTGTGTATAAATGTGTGTTTCAATGCACAGACTCATATGTGGAATATTAATTATGCTGTGTGTAAAAAGTGCAGTGATGAAAAGGTATTCAAAGCTACCCAATTAGCCAGCGTGTTGCCCTAAAGCGGATGTAACAGCCGTGTAATGTCTAACATGTAATTTGTAATGTCACAGATCAAACATGACACACCACACATAAGAGTCTAGTACAGCTCACTGTTTGCTAAGCGAGTAACACAGAGTAATAGATTCTATACTACACATTCATGGCAGGCAATCAAAAATCAATCAATCAAATCAATCAGTGAATCTCTTTACTACCACACAAGGGAAATTACATTCCTACTCACTTGTAAATCCTCGTTGCACTTTTCAGTCGTGCTTCACTGTGTTTCTAAGCAGATTTGGTTGGGTTGTAGCATTGGAGATAATTGGGATATAGTTGTTTATTGCTTGCTACTGTTTTATATGTTGTCCTGCGTTTGCTGGATTTTTTTTCTTGTGTATTGTTGCTCGGAGTTGTGAAAGCTTTAAATCAGCATATCTGCCTATAGGGACAATTTATAATTTCATAAACTTCCAGATCATAAAATCGATTCTATTGACAGAAAAGAATCAGGGGCAAACGGTTTACCAAGCAATTTATAAACTTTTCTCAAAATAATCAATAATTTTTACCTGTTGCATAAAATACAAATAGCATTCATTCACAAATAAGTAAAGTAATGCAAATTATTCTCTAAGCATGTCCAGAATCAAAATTATGAAAATTAGTGGAAATTTGCTTTGCTTTTAGAGGGCGGGCAGAGAATTCTTTTTTTTTAGCTTATCGGTAGCAATAGGAGACCAATAATTACATTTCTATAATAGCTAGAAGCTGCTTTCATTAAAACTAGGCTGGTAAGACCTGAACTTTTCCATTTCATGAAAAGAGACCAGCTTAAATGAAGTCTTATAGAAATGCTCGACTCAATTTTCTTCCAAAATGCAACCCATATCTATGGCCTTGAGCTAAAGATTGTAGAGATAAACCCTGGCAGGGCATAAGGGTTGCTTTGGAAGAATCAGACCTCATATATATGGCACTATGTCCTTGTTCAGATAATAATTTCGACAGATGCCCTTTCAGAAATCTTTTTTTTTCCGCCAAGTCGAGCTGAGGCCGCACCAGCTTACCCAAGCTGGACTTGTCAGCTTCCTCACCAATGCTCCTCATTTTCCTGTGTTTCTGTTGAACATGCCAGTCGCTTACCTTTAGGAAAGGTCAACTGCAGAACACTTCTTGCGGCGTACAGACAGGCTAATTAAGCTCCGGCTGGAGAAAATACTGAATCCCAAGATACCCTGCTCAGAGAGAAGACCTCTATGGGTCATGGACATCGTGTTCCCGATTTGTGTGTGCGATGTGTGATATTTGCATACTCTAACAGTGAGAGTGCTATTATGTTCCCCTAGGCTCTCTCAGGTAAGTTGTGAACAGTTTTATAGCAGGTAAAGTGCAATCACAAATGCTCAGAGTGAGAGGGAGTTGTTGAATGCGAGAAAGTCTTTAGTTATAAGATCGTGAACTAGCCTGAACAAATCACTAATCCAACTAGCAGACACTATTTAGCGGTTGATCAGATATTAATAAAAAATATATATTCCCTTTCAATGGGCGCATGATCTCACATGATAAAGACTCTGCTGTTGCCATAGTATGCCTTAATAAAAACTTTTTTGCATGATCACTACATGTTTTAGTCTAATGATGTATAGAATAATTAATGGCCAGCAAAATTATTGTTTAGTTAAAACCAAATGGTTTCAGTCTACAGAATGTATAATATAGAATATAATTGTAAATGTATTCAGGCTAGAAAGGGTTATTCACTGGGCTTGTAGAAGTTGTGTTGGCATTAAGTCGGCAGAGCTTTTTGTGACTCGGCGCTTATATAAACAATATTTCATTACAATGAGCTCATCATTGGTTACAAACTGCCAACCTTATACTGTAGAACATATAATGCAGCCATTGCCTAAAGAAAGCTTTTTAAAAATCACATCGGAAAATAACCACTCTGCATACAGACTGTTCACAAAACTGCCATCAGGCAGACGGTACCGCAACATAAAATCCAGGACCATTAGGTTAAAGAACAGCTTTTTCTGCAGACCATTAGAATGCTAAACAATGCATAACTCATTTTTCAAACACAAATTGGACATTCAACCACAAATTGGATACAGTTTATAATGCATGTCTGCAATTTTCGATTGTTTGAATGTTTATTTACATATGACACATATATGACGTATATTTTGGACATAAGCCTGCCAGATAAGCCTGTTTATTTTATTGTATATCTATTGTATTTTACTCATTCTTATTTTCTTATAACCCACTATCCCCTACAAATAAGTTTTTTTCAAGCAGATGCAAATGATGGGTTCATACAGAAATGCATCCAACTACACACGACCATGAGTCAATACAAAAAACTAATTCAAGAAAAAATACAAGAAAAATACAAGAAAAAAAAAATACTGTACTTTTCGACCATGTGTGTTGATGGATAAATGCATGGATGGATAGAGAGCTGGGTGGATGGGTGGGTAGATGGATGGATGGATGGATAGATAGATAAGAGTTTTAACAGGAAGTTTTTAAAACCTTCCTTATATAATAACACAGTTCTATATTAACGTATCTACTTGTCACGTTTTACATATCATATGTTATGCTAGCTTCACACATGATCACACCCATCAAAAGCCCAAGGAAACAATCACAGATTTACAAATTTGCAGCTTTTCTCTACTTGATCTCATGTGAACATTTTTTACACATCCCACAGTCCTGTGAAGTATGTGACAGCTCTACATATAGGAATGCTTTTCACATTTATTTTATTATGTGACGGCTCTGTACATGGGCATTCCTTTACAGCTTCTAGAACGTGAATGCTTTTACATAAAAAGCTCTAGATACAGGCTCACGCCTTTTACAAGGTGACTTCATGTAAGCTTTTCTTTGCATATACTGGAATTTAATTATCTTAAGTGTTATAGATCTGCAAATGGACATGCTTCTCCAAGCTTATAAAACCCTTCAGCGAATTGTTGCTTCTAGAGGTACAACACAAATGCCCAAAACTTTTCAGGAATGGCACCCCCCCCCCCCTTCCTTATGGTAATGGTGATAATAAAACACAAAGAGCACAATTTACATTTAACAATAAAAAAAAAACAATCAGGCCTAGCAGCCAACCCAGATACACATGTAGACAGATACAGAGACTGCATGATTTTTCATCTGTTCAATGGTCATCTTGATGTTTTCAATAAAGACATTGCGTTGAAAAAAAATGCACCAATAATCTTTTTTAATACATCACATACATAAATAATATACAATATTACACAACGATCTTCACCTATATGTTTTTTTACAGCTTTTAGAATTTTATTTTGTGATATAAAACAGCTCTTGATATATTCATGCTTCTCACAGCTTTGAGAATATTTTTTCTTTATATGCATTGACAACTTTTCGCACTGCAACTTCACATGTTATAGAACTTCGTTCTCTTATATAATGTTACAGCTCTGCATTAAGGCATGCTTCTCGCAGCTTGTTGAACTTATGAACGTGATGTGAAACTGAATTCCTATAAAAGGTTATAGCTCAGATTGAATGTTTAAAATGTAAAAAATATTCATGGCATCAAGTCTGACGATAATTCTTTTTGCACTGGACAAATATTCATATGATGGCACAAGCAATTTTCCGATGGTAATGATGAAATCAACAACAACAAAAAATGATAAAAGCTAATTATTGAGGTAAACAATGTAATATGGAAGTCATCTTTTGGTAAGTTGCTAGAAAACACCCACGTACAATTTTGGGTCACACTTTGACATTATTTAATTGATTTAAATTAAATTTGAGTGTTCCATTTTGCAGGAACTGAGCAATTCCACACCATTTACCAGGGTCCCTTTTCAACACTACATACATTTTCACAGAGCCATTACAGCCAGCTCTCCTCTGAATGATGCATCAACTCATTACACAATAGAGGCAATGCCAGCACATTAGCTACATCCCACATATACTCGCTGCTGAGAGACTGTGCAGAAGAAAATTCTCACATGGAAATGAAGCATGGGAGCCGGGTGGTCTGTATCTTCAATGTGGCATCATTTCTTGAATTATTGTTATATTGTTATATGACCACCTGCATACGACTTGCCCTAACTTTTCTGTTTAAAAGTGTTATGGTGAAAAATTATATAAGCTATGAGTTCTGCACATTTTATGGCTTTGGATCATGAGAGAATGCATATTGTCCCATGATGAGATGTCAGGACCTCGGCTTCAAATAAATATATCAAGACAAATTAGGTGAATGTTTACTCCTAAGAGTCACCGTCGGTATATCTAATAATAGTAGCAATTAAAAATCTTTTTTTAGGTCTAAGTCTTGCTAATGACTGTACAATTTATAATGCTATCATGGTGTATGGGGCATTGACTCTAGTGCTGTTGTCTTAGTGTGACTGGACTATAACTACTTAAAATAATTTTTCACCCCAGTTTTTCTTATTTTTGAATCCCAAAGGTAAATTAGCACACCAGCTCAGAGTCTAAACTCCCTGTTTCAAAACTGGCCACTGTCACTGGTCTCTAGGATGCACAAAGCAGTGTATTGTAGTGCCATGCCCAGATAAGTAAACACACCATAAGCCGCGGTGGCGACCCCTAATGGAAGCAGCGGGAAAGATTCACAGAGCTCTTTTGTATAAACTTCGCATGTCAATGTGTAAATGTAATGCAAAAACTCTTAAATCATCTAAATAAGAGTAGACAATAGCATATTGGAGAGAAAGTATGGCACCTTGTGACTTATTTACTGAAAAATATTGTGTCTGGGATAGTCAAAATCATAGATAATTCTGCCATAGACTGGTCATAACAATATACCTAATGGTTAAGAAAAGAAAACTACAATCAGGATGAATACAGATTGAGCCCAGTAGGCAAAGGATTTCCATAGACCTTCATATTCCATTTTATGACCAGCATCTCATTTACTATACTGAGCACTATCAGAGTAAGAAATGTAATTTCCTTCTCAGAAAAAGAAAGATTTTTTATTCTACAAGGTATCAAGTGGTGCAAAGAGGGGGAAATCATATATTTACACCATGAGTCAGATTAAAACTTCTACAGTAGTTTTGGGAACTGTCAGGGTTTTGTAATTGGCTTATTTCTTTGGAAAACTGGAACAGATTTAAGAATATTACTCTCAGCTGAACAACTAAGGTTTATTTAAAATAAAACAATATGTTCCCTTATCACTCAATGCGATCACTCTCTGAAATAAAATTCTTATATAATCTTAAAACTTTCAAATCCAATAAAAAGATTGTTTTCATCATAATTACATTGTTGTTTGAAGGTTTTTAGCACCATATAAGACATTTAAGCTAGTGGAAATCATCCAAAAAAAAAAAACTAAGCAAAAACGATGCAGTCTAATTGCTTTGTTGACACAAAGACTGACATCTGAGCTGCTGTCCGGGTGGCAAGGTAGGTTGAAAATGCATTTCGCTGTTACAAAATCTTGGAATACAACACCTCTTGAGAGACGGCAAATATTTCAGGTACTCTACACACAGACAGCATCCAGGACATGTCGATATTGCCATAGACACAAGGGCTGAAGTATCAGTCCCCACCTCAACACAAGGTCAATACAGACTCAGCATCAACAGAGCTACGTCACTGCTTTCTGTAATCAATCTCTCTCTCTCTCTCTCTCTCTCTCTCTCTCTCTCTCTCTCTCTCTCTCTCTCTGCTTAAAGCTGGTAAATCTGAACCTCTCAACATAGGTGGATACAGTAATTAGAGTACAGTTATATGAATGAAAGCAACTACAGTAAAAAAACAGTAGTGAATATCATTTACTAATTGTCATTATTGTTATAGTAGCGTCATCACAGGTGAATCAGCTAGTCAGCACATAGCAGACACTTCCAAGTCCAAGTGATCAAAACATCAATCGATTAATATTATGGCCAACACACCATTACTCTAGTTGCTATTGTAGTTCAGTTATACAAGCATACAATGTAAAGATGAATATAAAAATTACAAACTTGCTAGATGATCTTAAACTGTGTATCTAAAGCAACAGCTTGGTTGAAGGCCTGCCATGTACAGTACGACCATCAAAGACGGCATGAAGGCTCAAATGATTGATCTGCCAGTGCATCTTTACTGATGGTCACCTGTTGCTTTGGTAAAAGTGTTTCGTAATCGTAAAAAGTATCCTAATCATACAGTTCCCATCTGTTTTCAAATCAATGGTGTGACATTCAGTAAAATCTGGTTTTCTGCTGACTTAAATACCAGTACTGCATGGTCCCAAGGCGGCGTGATTTCCATTCATAGGGAAGGTGGAGTGGGATACTTGTTTGTAACAGGTACTCAGTGCCATATTGTAACCACTTGTCTTCATTTCCATGCTATCCGGTTACTACCAACAATTACACAGTTACAAATTTGTTTGTATTTTGTATTGCTACATTGTTTGTTTCCATTGGCTAGGAGGTTAGCACTGTTACCTTACAGCCAGACATCACGGTTTTGATTCCCAGATGAAGCAATCCCACAATCCAAAGATATACAGCCAGGTTAATGGGGGTTACAGAAAATGTCCTGTGTGTGTCCTATTCTCTGTAACCTGCAAAAGTCTGGCGACCTGTTTTTAATGTACAGTATTTTTCAGTCTGTGTAGCGCGTGACCCTAAATTTGATTAAGCAGTGGTAAAACTAGATAACAGGCTGAAGTCCCAGGTTCAATTCCCAGGTTGACCCAGGTGAGGTTTGCATGTTCTCCTCATGTCCACATACTGTGGGCACTCTGGATTCCTTCCACAGCCCCAAAACATGCACTAGGTTGATTAGAGATGTATACTTAGATACACTTTCTTCCATATGTAATCTACGTTAATTAAGCATCGTGAAAACTGGTTAATTTTTAGATCTTGCTGGTGTGGAGAAACATCTGGCAACACAGTGACATGGTGCTTTCCCCTTTAGCACAGATCCAGTGGTTGAAAATGTAGTTTTTCTTTGATTTTTTTAACTTCAATATGAATGCTGATTTATAAATAATATTGTCTTAAATGAACATGTACAACGTGAACATTCAATTCTATGCAAAGAACATTTCTAAATCCCAAACTCAGTCACACAAAATGAATTATAATCCAGTCTATCTAATACCGGAACGACCAGAATCGATAATTATTACATGAAGCTGAAAAAAATAAATAGAGTTACTTAAAAATCTTATATATATATAAGATTTTTAAGTGCTGTTTAAGGCTTTGAAATGAAAGAGTCTATTTTTTCTGACAGGTCTCTAAAATATAAAAACATTATTAATAAGTTAGGACATGCAGATTTGGCTTTAAATAAACAAGCACATCAGAGGGAGAAAGAGCACATCACTGTTTACTAAAAGGAGCTTCAGTGTTAGTGAGGAATAGACCTTGTAATGCTTTGTCGGGGGGGGGGGGGGGGTACCCTCGTGCTTTTTTGTAGACACATTTGTAGACACAATTGTAGCTCTTAGTCCAAGTGGAAAAAAGAAAACATTCTGGAGAATATAGCATGTGATAAAAGGTATTTTATACCCATCTGCCCTCTTTCCTTTTCTTTGAAGAACATTGTAAAATGTTATTTCAGTAGGCTTTGTTTTTTGAAGACATAAATGAGTGTTGAGCTAGTGCCAGGGCGATGATGGGTTATTGCATTCTTGGGAATCTTTCAGTACAAAGAGGAGAAAATGATATCAGTTAGCCTTAGTTAAATGATGACAAATGGAATTGCTTTTGTTTGATGGCACTTCTGCCAACAGTCGCCAGGTGTAAACAGCCACATTTCTAGAGAGTTTTGCTTCTTTCAAATAGGAGCCCTTTAAGTCTTTGTGTGAATGTCTGAAATATAAAGCAGAGAAAATGGTGGCCTTTGGGATACCCCCCGCCTCCGTCATGCATCCTTGCACCGAAAAGGGCCGGAGCAACTTCCTTTTACGTTCCTAAGACAGAGAGATATGCCAAGACTGTGGTTCTTAGTGCTTCATCATATAAAGGTCAGCAACGCTACTGTAAAGAACCAATGACAAGACGCCACTGATGACATACAAAGAGAGATACTTGGCCGCTTGCCACTCCTGGAGCTGTTGTCATCACTGCAAATGGAACTACAGTTAATCTGAAATCATTGCAAAATTTTCCTTCTATATTACTTGCCCTTCTCAGCAGAGTTCCCTCTACTCTGCACATTTATTCCCTGTGAGAAAAGGGCAGCCATTGTATCCAAATAAGTCTTTTATTTTTACACTTAGACCAGCTCGCCAAAAAGAGCCTGGATAAGATGCCAGAGTAAAATTTACTACGGCACCTCTTCTGCTAGAATGCTGACATTATCATTTCCCCGTTTGCAAGCTAGTAGAATACAGAATGGCTTATCATATGCCATCACACAGGACTCCCGTGACAGCTTGATTGAAATTTCACCCAGGGCTAAATCCAGATACAGCATGTCAGGTGCCAGCAAGGAAACTTACGTTTAGTTTTTGATTTCGAGAAAATGAGATCACTGAAGAATTAAAGACTAAACGTGTCCCAGTACAGACAATCAAGAGTAACACAAAACCATAATGTCTTCTTTAACTAATGTTACAACATTAAAGGCTTCATTTTAGCCTTCTCCATAAATTTCCTGTCAATTGTCAAACCCATTTCCATCAGTCAGGTTGCTAGATGAATGAAAATGATTTACCATTTAATTCCGTCAATTTACACTGTTCCAGAGTCCTATGGAAATATGATTCACTCCAGGCAGTGTATGGCAAAAATTACTCAATCCTGAGATTTATGGTCAAAAATCAGATTGTATGTTTTTATAAACTAAATTTGTCATAGATAAACTATTTATCGTTTATGTTAAACATACTATAAAAACATAATTCAAACCCTTTTGTTTGATTTTAGCTAACGTCTCTAATCCATAAATCCACTAAGCCATCAGTACATTAGTGAATCAGGTTTATGGGTCATTAAAAGGAGCTGTATATTCAGAGAGTAATTGTCTACCAGCAATAAAATCATGTTTGGCAGCTGTTGCTAATACTGCAGATGTGTCGAATACAAATGTAAACCAACATCTGCAACTTAAAAATAAAGTGCCACACTTCCTTTTTTTGGTTTATGTAACTTCATAGTTGATGCTGATATAACCAACAGGATCACAGTCGTGCTTTCACACATCCAGGTGGTAAAACATTATTAAGCATTACCTGAAGCAATGTAAACCACACCACTATAAAACAGTAAAAAGATCCTACATCTTTCTTTTTAATGGTATCACTAGCTCTAGGTACTCAAGCAAGGAAAAACGGTCTAAAACTGACAGTATAATTGGCTACCAGCAATAAAATGCAGTTGTTGGCAGGTGTTGGTAATACTGTAGATGTGACATTTATTAATGGATGTAATTCACTTATTAGAAATGGAATCACAGACACACACACACACACACACACACACACACACCAAATTAATAAGGGCTCTATATATGTGGTATCTACAATATCCTTCTTAATACATTCAGGTAACTGCCTTCTACATGAAAAAGAAAGAAATAGTTTTCTTAAAAGAAATTAATAATTTCGGTTTGACTAATTATTCAAATTCACAAAATCTAAAGAAAAATTATTGAATGTATGCAAAACATCTATGCAAAAAACACTGTTAAATGTAAAAATTCAACAGTACTGTAACAAAAAAAGCCCTGTGGTGTATAAGCTACTTTTGTATCCTATGGTGCATCCCAAATGGTGCGCTTGCACACTTTGAGCACTGTGTTTTATAGTGCATCCGAGATACACAAGTCAATAATTAGTGTGAACACTAATGGAAACTACACACTAAACCGCCACCATTATACCCCGCCGCCATTATATTTATGTAATAGATTGGACTTTCGATTGGTTTATAGCACCCATTGAAAAATCTGAAAGTGGAGGTAACTGTAAAGTAGTATTCATAACATTATTTATTAGTAGAGGGTAAACAAAAGCAAATCAAACTATAAATGATATCATATAAACTAAGTCTGTTGGATAGTTTGGTGAGATCCGCAATCAAATGTCTGTCCGTCACTACCCGGAAGTGTAGTGTATTATTTAGTGTTCCCATGAAATTGTGCACTAAGACATAAGTCCTTAGTGCGCACTACACACGAAATGTGTGTGGTTTGAGACACAATGGTGTCACTTAAAACAATCTACTGCTGCTTTACAAAATGTCACCTAAAACAGAAATAAAAACTTAAAATCAAATATAATTAGAATTTTTTTGTTTTCTTTCTAGTCATAATGTCCGCTGCAAATAGACATGTGCTGCAACAATACACACGGTTACACCATCACTATTTAGCAAGATATGTTCCTGACGAGCTTTTAGTTAAATTAAAGTTAAAGAAACACACCTACCATGCAAAAACCACTTGAGTTTATGAAATTTATTTATGAAGTTATTCTCTGTCTCGTAAAAATGCATTGGACAAGTCACTGAATCAACAACCCTCCACATATGAGTCTCCTCCAGAGCTGCTATCAGCTTTAAAGTCAGACATGAACGGTATGTATAGTTTTTGATCAATTAAGACAATTGACAATTGTACATTAAATATTTTTCTGAAGATTAGTAGGGTTTTTTTTTATCTTGCTTTAGGCTGTTCTAAGAGACGCTCTGTTGCATTCTGACATACAGCATGTGACTTTTAGTGCTGTTACTGAAGAGAAAATGCTCAATAGCAACTTGCTCAGAGTTAGACTGTAATTTAAATGCTCTACAATTTACTTGGTCGGGTTCATTTCCACTTCAAAGAATAAATAAATAAATACGTTTAGCAAACCGCCTGGCAATACACCAAATAGGCATAACATTATGACTATACGCTACAAAATAGACTGTGTATTCTGATACGTTTCTATCAGAACCAGAATAAACATCAGCAGTTGGAGTTACAAGAGCTTGCCTGTTGGATCATGGGTGGATCACAGGAGTCATTGCATTTGATGTGTATCAAAAAGCCAAGTCAGTATCAAATATATACAGCAATTATTTTTTATTGGCACATATTCTATTACAACTGTTCTTCTTTTTCTCTTTCTGTGTGCATCTCTTTCTCTTTTTGACTCTTTATGACTTTTTATTGTGGGCATGTAACAAAAGGCACTGCAATACTCTACTGTGGCCTGTGCTTCCACAGTGCCAGGATGCATTCCAATACTATGCTGTGGCCTGTGCTTTATTGGTGCCATGAGGCATTGCAGTACTTTGCTGTGGTCTGTTCTTCCTCCATGCCAGGGTGCATTGCAATACTCTTCTGGGGCCTGTGTTTCTTCCATGCCTGGATGCATTGTTCTATTCTGTTGTGGCCTGCGCTTCCTCAGTGCCAGGATGCAGTGCAATACTGTAAAGGACACATACGTACATTTAAATAGATTAATAAAAACTTTGTTGGGGATTTATTAATTACTGCAACTTTAATGCATTACACACCAGAGAGTTTTTGCTAACAAACCAGCACCAAGAGGGGCATTGCCAGCGGTTGGCTCATTGCCATCCTAGCCACTGTTATGCAAAAAGCAGTGTTCAGATAAACATGGATGGTTGTTTCAGGAAAGCCACTCTGAATAAACAAAATCAATAATGCAGGCCAAGATCTGCTGTGGCAACCCCTAATGGGAGCAGCTGAAAGGCTTCACAACAACTGAATTAGAGTACACAAGAAATACATACGTTTAATACAAGAATATAAAGATTTATTCATTTTGCTTGTAAAAAGTAATTTCCTTAACATATGCCACAAAATATGTTCCAAGCAGGACTTTCACGTCAAGCATTAGGGTCTGACCTTACATAATGGGAAAACTTACACAAACTAATAAAAAACAGAAGTCAACTCTACAGAAGCCAATAACGGTCTCAGATCAAAAAATATATAGGTCTCCCTTACTAAATGTAAGTTCCATTATGTAGCTGCATAACAATCTAAATCACTACAATAGGAGATGATAAAAACCTTGGCATGAAATGGACAGTGACGTCTTTCTGATGTTATAAGAGAAGCGAGTAAATGGCACAAATGCCTATTCAGAGGCTCATTGGCTATTCGATTTAGATTCAGAGGCTCATTGGTTCTATGAATTACTGAGATAAAGAGACTACATGTGACACCCATGCAACTTACTGAAATTGATAGCCATGCCACATCTTCCTATTTTTTATTGAACAGATGTGCAGTTTCACTGATGAAATGTATTTGAATCACCCTGTATTTTTCCACAATGCTTTATATGATGCACACTCCATAGCTCTTTCACAAATAAAGATGAACAATGCAACCAACTTAGTTATTTATATATTTACTCAGATTTTAAAAACATGCTTTACATACCTTAATGTTGAATTACTGTTTCCTTCAAGAATAGAACCGAACACAGACATGGAAAATATTGTATCTGAAATTCCTCTCGCTCAAACGTGGAGACCCATATGGAGAACATGCAAACTCCACACAGAAAGGACTCTGGACCTACTTGTTGTGAGACAGTGCTGCACATCGGGCAACTGTGGCATTGTGGTTAGAGAACCGGCTTTGTGATCGGAAGGTTGATGGTTTGATTCCGAGAATCAAAAGTGACCCTGAGCAAGACACCCTAAAACCAGTAAACCCTAGCTGCTCCCCTGGTGCCGTGGCAAGGGCTGCCCACCACAGCATGTATGCTCACTGCAGCCCCTTACAGTGTGTTCACTAGTGTGTAAATATGTGTTTCACTGTACAGATTTCACATTACTTGTAAATTTAAAAAATATATTTGTGTGTTTTTAATTGGTAGAAATACTTCCAAAATAAATCGGAATATTATCCTAAATGTAAAAGATTATTATTTCATCAATTCATACATTCATGAGAATTTTGTTTTAACCTTTAATGTGTCAAACGCTTCATAAAACTTCATGCATTATTGTAGTTCTATGTGTGTCTGAATATTTATCTTACTGTATTTGTATAGAAATAGTCATTTGTCTGTCTTCGTTTTATCAGATATAAGATACAGTATGTATAACAATCACATTCTGTAAACAACACAGCTCATTGAGTGTTAATAGTTTATGAAGATTAAAACTAAAATATAGTGAATTCCAACAATTATTAACCAATGAACAATCACCAATAATCTGACTTTGTTTCTAGTAATGGAGAAGTATTTAACTTTGCTAAACATTACTCAAGTGAGCATGGACATGACCGCTTTCTGTAAGCTGGAGGAATTGTAGAGAAAATTTAGTGCCACATAAGAGTGGAATGTTGTGTATTTTCCTCAGTATAAGCTGAGCCAGCAGTCTCATGCATTATTTAAGTGGTAAAAAGGTCTGTGGTATTTGCAGCAAAGGTTGAGACTTTAAGGCACTGAATTGCGCGTTGGCAATTCTTCTGTTTGCTGCACCCATAAATTTGTCCACGTTGTAGCTATTAGCATTTGTATCCGTTCATTCCTTCATACTTAACTGCTGGACTGTATCTAGAGATGGTCAGATGATAGCTTTTTAATATAGGCTATTACCATCGCTTCTTTTGAAATATCACCTTGCTATCAGCAGTTAATTCTGTTGATGAATAAATAAAAGTAAAGCCCTAGTAAAAGTCTGATTATGTTTTCAACTGCATTGCATTACAAATCCAATACACCACATAAACACAATTCCGTTTGACAAATACTGAATGAACTTTTCATGAGCTAATTGCCCATATGCATCAAACCACTCACATGAGTCACAGTTATGCCCTGCCTGATCTTCCCTATGCCCAAATGTATTTGGGCAATAATATCACTTACTACCACATCCTGAACATGAACAGAACCAGCACAACAATTTCGGCTGTGGGACTGGACTGGACTGGACTGGACGTCATAGCGGTGGTAATTACTGCAAGTGCTCAACATAGCAATCCAACTATCCAACAGTGACATGATATCCAAATGGAAGAGTACTTTACTTTAAAGATTTGCACTTATGGAATAAGTTTATTTTCTGTTTAAACTTATTGTGAGTCTGTGGGAACTGATGTATGCGCAACATTTTAGCTAAAGCTTTAACATATTTATATATTTACATATTTTATAACATATTTATAGATTTAACATCATATTTTACACCCTACAATAACATCCCAGCTAACATGAAACAATCCTGAAACTTTCACTAATGTTATGTAAAGTTGGAAATTTTTAATGTTCTGAGCAAATGTGCTTACTGGGAAGTTAGTAAAACGTTCTACAAATGTTTAGGTGGCATTGATAAAATTGGAAGTCTGAAATGTTTATGTGTAAAATTAGATGAATGTTTTTCTAACTTTTGTAAACAAATAATTTAAAAAACTGAACATTAATAAGAACATTAAAGAAACGTTCTATGTTCTAATTTCCTCTGTCAGAATTTAACATTCAGAAGAAATTATTTTAGAATATACCAATATAACATTCATCTTAAATGAGATTCAGATTATGCTCTTTACAATTTTTCATAACCTTAGGGGAAAAAAAATTCTAAGAACTTTTTTTTTATTAAAGTTATAAAAAATATCAGGAGAACAAAATCTAAACCCTATTTAATTTAATCATCTGAATGTTCTGATTTCAAGAATATTCATATAAACACTTAAATACAAATTATGACTAACATTGCTACAATTTTATCAAGGTTGCATAATATTTATGGAATGTTCTACTAATGTTATAGTGAGATCGTTTGCTCACAACAATATGAGAACTTTACATAACATTACTGAAAGTTGTAAGAATTGGTTACACAAAATTGATACAAAACAAACTGGCTTAAAAGTAAAAACAATCAAAGAAAGGTCTTCTGCTCCACTTAGTAACCAAACCCAGGACTTGGTTGTTATGAGGTCACAGTGCCACCGACCAAACCATCCCCAATTAGTGGAGTATTTTATTCTTTTGATGCAGCACTCGTTTCTGGTCTGTCAAAGGAACATTTATAGCACAATGAGACACTTTATTGTGAAATGTATTAGCTTGTCTGCATGCACATTGACTTGAGTGTGATCCAAATAATTCACTGAGTTTCCTAGAATAACCAAACTGTTTGTAGAAGGAGTCTGCATGCCCAGGTGCTTGTTTTTATAAACCCGTGGTCATACAATCTATTGAAACACCTGCATTCAATAATTTTGGATGGGTGATTGAATAGTTTGGTCATTCGATTGTATTTAAACACAACCTGAATGTGTTTTGTACATGCACTGTAACACTGAAAGGAGGATGGGATTATTTTATTTGTTGCCTGGACTACTGGAAGTTATGCTGTTTAATGGTGTGTTAGTATTTTTAATGAAGTCTGAAGCGACAAGGTTAGTGTTGCTGGTCACACAGTGCAATGATGGCATTTAGCTTGTTTTATCCATGTTCGGTTTGCACACGGGCACAAGTTCACCTAATGCTATTTATAAATAATTGAGATATATTTGTCTGTAAAAACAAAGTGCATGGAACAGTGGGGGTCATACTAAGGTTAAAAAAGGCTAAACTGTCACTGTTTGCTTAGAAAGAATCTGTACAAATGGTCAGAGTCGGCCCAATTAAATGCTGCCAGATAACCAAGAATTATATGATTAATTAGGATCGATGGATTATATCCTACATTATATTAGAATGCAAATGACAATATATAGCACACAGTGAACCTTTTACTGGCAACACAGATGTAAAAACCGTTCATCACATTCATCCATTCACATAATGAAGTATCTTGGACTTTTGGAAATGAATCAAATCCTGATCCACTGAATAGCATATAAATGTAACTCCCTGGTGAATTATGAAGCTTATCACTTGAGAAATCACACATAATCTTGCCAGGTCATTTTAAATAGTAAATTTCAAAGAGCACCCACAATCCTGAATCTATCTGCTTGATTGCACAAGTGCCAGAGAATTCTGAATATCTTCTGTGCCTGTCACCCACTGAAAAACCTTACTTACAGAAATAGTAACCCTCCATATCTCTCACACGCAAAGACTCATCCAATTAGCAGCACATATTCGTTAATGAGGATTCTATTCATCTCCAAATGGACCTCATAGTTAGCAACATGAAGATGCAGTGTTTGTCATTCTGAGTGTGTACGTCAGGTGGATTGGTTCTTTGACGTGAGGCGAGGCGAGGTAATACTGACCTACAAGTGCTGACACAACCGCTTCATCCCGCTTTGCATACAATCAGAAGAGGTAGACACTTAACGAATCTACGAAGCCCATCACTGACAGGGTCAGTGTCAAGGCTGAAATGATTTCACGCTTGGATTCAACATCTGGCACAGAGTGTGACAGGCGCTAAGGGAAAAAAAAAGCCTCCCACCGAGGTCTCGACAATGTAGGCTTTTCAGATCGGCTGCCACACTCCAGTGAGAAAGCGCTAACTCATGTGAAACATGAACCTGGAGTGAAAACGGAATGAAAGAACCGAAGCTTCAGACCATGTAGTGTTTTATAATGATCTGTCTTCAAGCTAGGCTGAATTCTGAGGAAAAGCTACCTGAGGCTCCATAGCCACCCCCACCAGCCTAAGCCAAGACAGCCTGAAAGATTGTTAGGTGCACTGATTGTCAGCAGAAATGTAATAATACAAAGAAAAAACATGTTTATGGGATATATTTTGTAAAAGCGTGGTGTCATATGTATGACATTCACTGCAGAAATCGATATTAATGCTAATG
>JAOTRQ010000018.1:2611740-2627572 GCA_028565875.1 Hoplisoma paleatum | reverse complement strand
GATAGATAGATAGATAGATAGATAGATAGATAGATAGATAGATAGATAGATAGATAGATAGATAGATAGATAGATGTTTATTCACCACTGCCCAGATGGAACACCAGTGGCAAGGTTATGAATACCTAATGTATGACCAAAGTTCATTTACTATGACAACCACATAACACTTCATTCATCAGATTGTGCAGTCAGAACCTCTAGTTGTGTAAATGTGTGCAATCCAATATAAATGCTTTTATTTTCTCTGTCAGACTATCAAATTCAAAGAAATCTCGAGCACTATATAATAATTGCAGACTCTGCTCTTAGAGAGCTGTTAGAATCAGAATGAACGAAATTGCTTCCCACAGCCACTTAATTTGTATTACATGGTAATCTAGTTGATTAGACATGTTAAGCACCATTTACAGTGCAAAGCTATTGACATATTTATATTTCTACTGGTAAAAACATTTCTATCATCTGACAGTATGATATTGACTGGTTCTAATAATGCACTAAATAGCTTCAGAAAACTAAAGTCCTGTAAACACTTGAAGTCTAGGAGCTGAACTGCTGGCCAGGAAGTCAGCCTCTTATGGTTTAAGATTACATGGATGCCATTTAATAGATGCTTTTATCCAAAAGTCATTTTCAATCGTGACCAATTACAATGTATTCTGTATATACCAGTCTGATGAATACACTTGGAACTGTACTTAGGTGGCATAGTGGTAGAACAGGCTTTAACACCAGAGATGACTTTGCTATCTAGCAGGGCTTGGCACATACACGAACCACTATAAAGGATTGTATAGATGGAGAAAAGCTAGAGATGAACTCTTTATAACTGAGCTAATGTTATCGTAATGTTCATTTTCATAAATTGAAACTTTGTATCTTTTTTGCCATATATTGCCAAGTATTGCCATATTTGCTGACTGATTGATGGAAGTGTGTGGCTCTCCATACACAAAGCTGATCAGCATATAAACTCATGCCAGTAAAAGATGCAGTTGGTTATCCCACACATGTTGGAGAAGAGACTGTGTATTAGTTTCAGTATTCTTTATCAGGGCAGGGGTCAGTATTAGTAGAGGGAAGGCATAATATAGGGGCAGCAATGGCTTAGTAATTAATGCAATGGACTAGAGACCAGAAGGTCACTATTTCAAGCACCACTACCCCAAAGTTGCCACTGTTAACCCACTGATAACTCATGATTGCTCAAAATAGCGTTCCATTGTAATTGTAAGTCACTCTGCATAAAGGCGCTTGCAAAATGCTGGCCATTCGAAATGGTAAATCCAAAGTAACTACAATAAATGTATGAAAAAATCATTAAAAAGGCAAACCGTAATTTATTTTGTGTATTACAAAGTGTATGACATTTCAACCACACACAGCAAGTAAATGAGGTGTTCACAGATCTTCTGCCATATAGTAAACATAACATAATTTACCATTAATCCATAACTGATGACATTATTACAATAATAACACATTCCTAATGATAATAATACGGACCTTCATAACGACTCCATGTACTACAGTGCGAAGAAAAAATGGTTTATAGCCAGTGTTGTGTTTACAGTCTGTGTGAGAAGAATAATGTCTTCAGTCAAACAATAATGTCTGCAGTCAGAGGTGTTCCAGTCAAATTCTAATTATGTGTGAGCTTTTAGAGTGGAAAAATAAAGTGTACACAAACTTTGAGGATAAATAAATACGACAGCCTCTCCATATCCTGTAAGGAAAAAAAGCAAGTGGTATAAAACTAAGAATGCAATATAAATTAATTGATGAGCTTCAGGAAAGCGGGTTTTAAACCTGTCACAAATCCTACAGAAGAGAGTTGTGCTTTTGCAAAAAAGAAAAAAACATAATAATAATATTAATAATACAAAAATCCTTTCGTTTTGGCTTATGGCAAGAAAAGCTTTTGAAGCCCTTTTTATTTCTTCTTGTTGGATGCTCTAGAGTCGGGAGTCGAAAGCTACTTCAAAGATGAGGCGAGACTGAAGCTGTCCACGGATGATGAGAGCTAAGGCTAGCAAGGTAAAGGAAACAAAGCATAGCGAGAAAAGCATGGTGAGGGGAAGGAAGGCCAGCCAGGCTTTCTGAAGACGATCCAGAAACTTCACGCCCACACCATCGTTCCAGTCGTAATTATAGAATTATAGCCATGTGTGAATTGCAGATTTCGTCAAAAAGTTGCTATCAGAATGCATCATGTTCTGTGCTGGCCAGTCAAAACACAGGTTTTTAACTCAGCAGAAATAAGATTTGCTTTAGTTTCAATAAAAGTCAATGCATGTTTTTAGGGTCTCTGGAACCATACTAATTGCAGAACATCACACAGCAACCGAGGTAGTCTCACAAATGCTCAACTGGACTCAGGTTTGTGAAATGAGATTTGACTTGGAAGTCTTACATATGCTTTCCATCAATTTCAGACAAGTAATTGCATTACTTGACATTGTACTGTGTACAATATGTATGGGTGATTTGCTTTGATGTATACCATCAAAAATAATTGGATGAGAGTGCTTTTTATACATTATATACTCACCAATCCAGCAACCATGAATAATTTCTATCATAGCTACAGAACAAGGCTCATGAAGATAGTCACAATATTGTAATGCATGACTGTCCATGTAGTATTAGTGGGTATTTTTGTGTGTGACAACATTTATTTGCAGTGCCAATCAAATGACCAATACATCGTCTAATCATCAAAGTCTCACTGCTGCTGTAGCCAAAATTTCTATCTGTTCTACCACCTAAAAAGACTCATAAATGATTGATATCTTTGTTTAGTCAAAATGTGTTTAGCAGTATGGACTGAAGTCAAGATTTAATGCACACTGTTTGAATGCTATAATTAGCTCCTTTATGACAGACGGCAAAATGGAAGTTTCAAGTTTAACAACCAAAACGTGTTGCGTGTCATTGTCGGGTACACTGCAGCAATCAAGCGTTTTTACGACAGGTGGCAGCAGTCAGGGGGCCTCGTTTAATGTGCGTCTTGTCAAATGCAGTCACAGCACTGTTTTAAATCATACAGTGTGAATCATTTTCATCTGCTTTTGCCGACTAAAATGAGCCATGTGTTCATCTTTTGTCTTGGCAATTTCATTTGTATTCCATTTCCGACTGTCCCAATATAATATGGGCATCTCCAAAACATTTTCACAGGGGATCGGAAAGGCTTATTTAAATCAATAAACGACTACAATTAAATTGAAGCGCTATATCCAGTCGGAGAGTTCTCTCCCCTCTAGGCCATATTTTATGCACGCCGCACGCATATGCTATTACAGTCTACAGACAGTACCATGTTTTTCAAATCAAACAAATGATGCTTCAGTATCATCGCTCCAGCCTAATCGCTGCCACCCGTGAGGGTCATATCACCGTCCATCAATGAATATTTCAACGCGGAGAGATTGTTGACTGGTAATTCGTTTCCTGTATTTATAGATATTTTCAAAATCAGATTGCCATTTGCATGAGTTATGATACGCCATAAAAACTGAAAGCTCATACATACCAAATGACACAACCATCTGTTTCTCAAACAAACAAAACTTAGCCATAGCAGAGTTTGGCTGAAAGAATGGGCAACCTGACAGACAGGGATCAAGTTGAGAAATGGAGCTAATGTTTCCTTTTATCTTCCCTGGAATCATTCATGGTTAGGTCAGTAATGGCTGGCAACAAGAATTTATGTAGAAAGCGCTGAAGCATTTGCTTCCTAATTAACCTCTGTTAGGCCACCTTTCACTGGTAAATCAGCTACATGTGTTTAGAACTGTTGTGATGCACACTTTTGATCTGGCTGCACAATGGAATAACGGACAGTTGATGTAACAAAAATAAAGAGTCCTGGGGATTTGGGTTGGATCCTCATATCTGTCCGAGTGGGACTGCTTCCACCATGACATATACCCAGAAAGCCAGTCTGACTTGAGACTGGATTGCTGCCATACACAACATGGCATAAAAAAGTATTACACATTGTAATAAATAGGCATTTCATTTATTAATTAATCAGCATTGTGGCAGCACCAAGGGTTAGTGTGTAGTGTTGCCAAACAGGGTTATTGTTTATTAGGATTTTATAGTCATGTTCATTTACATTGCTGATAGACACATGGCAGTTACACAAGTTTTATGGATACACATTTATATCACACACACTAATGGACAATATTTGTATCTCTAATCTTACAAACATCTGAAGATCTGTTTCGCAAAAATGATCATACCTTACTTACACTAAAGGGTCACATGGGTTGAATGATCACATTGTATGAATGATAATGTTTCCAAGTGTTTTTGCTATTCCACATTGGGAAACTCAAAACCTTGAGTCACATCTCAAAACATGAGATGTGACTCAACATAATTAAATATTTAGGCTATTATTAATGTCTGTTCATAAAACCATCATTTCCCATCACCTAGCACACAGATATTAATAACCAAATTCCTTAAATCAAATGTAACGTATCCTTATTTGCATAGAATAAGGAACTAGCTATTTGTGCTCAACAGGCATTTTTGGTTAAGAGGTTAAATGTGTGAAAACCTCATTATTTTCAAAAGCTGTATAACTATACAATAAGGGAGTTCAAATCTTAGGTTGCGGAATTTTTAAGATAGATAAGATAGATAGATATGATATTTATATAATTGTTTTCTTTTGCTTTGTTTTTTTAAGTAATTTGCCTTGACCAAACAATATGATCACAACATTAAGCAATTTATAGGATGGTTTGTTTCAAATGCAGTTTTTTCTTAACACTTTTCTTAACCACAGTAGTTGCAAAAGTTTTTTAAGTCCCTCTGTCACAAGATTTTTAGGTTCTTTGTAGAAAATGTAGGTGAACAAGAGTAACAGTTAGAGTATCAACAAGAGTAACTGAAGATAAATCATACAAATAATTTATAGCCTGTGCTGGTACAGAAGGAAGGTGTCAACATGGAATTATTATCAGCCTACCCTAAATGTTTACCATGCCCAAGATTAAAGATGACACTAGTGATACATAAATGATAAATTCTCAAGTCATAACTAATCACTGTATTAGTTGATACAGGGACAGTGGGTTCTTCACAACAGCAATGGATTCTTCAAGAAGTTTAAAAAAAGTGATGTCAACAGGTGATTGTAAATCATGGTTTAGTAGGAAATCAGAATCCAGGGTGGATTGGAATCTATGATAAGCAAAGATAGAAGATCGGAAGGAATTTGTATGTTTCTATCTCTACAGTTATTAGAATTCAAGTAATCCAGAGGAAATCCAATACATAAAGGACAAGGGCACACGTTCAAACTCTCACACAGCCACTCAACACTAACTGATGAAAACCTTTTTTTTATTATTTGCATTTTCCAATCTTTTTCAAATGTTTCTGATTTGTAAACATTAGTTTCCTCTGGAGATGTATTTATTTTACCTCCAAACAATCCAGATGTATAATCTACAGAATTACTACTCCTAACTCATTCTGAAACTATGTGTTTATTCTTTATGTGCACAGTGTTTATTGAACACCATATCAATGTAACCCTGATCAAGATAACGTACTAATAAAATATAAAGTAATGAATTTATATGATAAAAATATAAACATCAACTCAATGGCACAGTAGACATTTTACCGCCCAGAATGCTGATTCAACCCAAATCTCCATGACCCACAACGGTGGGTTGTCTACTATATACAGCCTTCACGTCTGAATAATGAAAAATGCCTAAAAGAGTAAATAGGTAAGAATATGACAAGTCTATGACAGATTGGCAGCTGTCACTGCTATATTTGATTTACATCTAGTGTTAGCATGTGGCCTTTAGACTCAGTAACCCTGACCAGGTTATAGCAGATATAGACGTGTGATGAATGAAAAGCCTACACCAGGTTTATGCTGAATGCATTTGTGGTTATAAGTGGGAGAGAGAGGGAGGAACATAAAGAACAGTGATAAATAACTACATAGATCCTCACGTCTCAGAGTTGCATATTTCATGCCTTTACTACCAGCCAAATGAAAACGTCTCTTGAATAGAACTCCTACCTTGACATTGACAAATGTTTTTCTCCACCCTTATCAACGATAAAAGAAGCTTTTTATGCTCGTGCTGCTAAGCATAGCAAACATATTTTGCTTGAATATACACTACACAGACAAAAGTACGTGGACAGCACTTCTAATTAATGAGTTCAGGAGTCCCTGCCACTTCCTTACACAAATTAAAGACTAGCACAATGTATCTTTTTTGGCAGATGTAGATTAATTCCAGTGGCCTACTTGAAGTTCACATCTGGAATTTGTTAACAAACGAGTGCAATTTCTATTTGTGTATTGATGTCCAAAAATAAATTGACATCTTTTTAGAGTGACTATACAATCCTCAGTTCCTAAGCATATGTTTGCAGTGTAGTTCAGCAACCTTACTAAACACTGTTTTGTCCTCAAAGTATCCGCGGGTGGATAGGTTTGTGGGCGTGGGTGGATAGGTTTGTTGGCTTTGGTGGAAGGGTTTGTGGGCGCGGGTTGATGGGTTTGTGGGTGGATGGGTTAGTGGGCATGGGAGGATAGGTTTGTAGACAGTCGTGGTTGGGTTTGTGGGCGCGGGTTGATGGGTTTGTGGGTGAATGGGTTTGTGGGTGTGGGTTGATGGGTTTGTGGGCATGGGTGGATGGGTTTGTGGGTGGATGGGTTGTGGGTGTGGGTTGATGGCTTTGTGGGCATGGGTTGATGGGTTTGTGGGCGTGGGTGGATGGGTTTGCGGGCGCAGGTGGATAGGTTTTTGGCTTCGGGTTGATGGGTTTGTGGGTGTGGGTTGATGGGTTTGTGGGCGTGGGTGGATGGGTTTGTGGGTGGATTGGTTTGTGGCTGTGGGTTGATGGGTGGATGGGTTTGTGGGCGTGGGTGGATGGGTTGGTAGGCACGGGTAGATGGCCACGTGTGTAAAAAAACATGTGCACTCAGAATGAATGCTTTTACTATTGAAAGTTGACATTCATTCTGAAATGTCCACATACTTCTGATCATGTGCTGTATAATGGGCTGATACATAATTACCTATAAAAACTATAAAGCACTATAACATTGCAGGAACGTTGTATATTTATGGAACAAAAATGATTAGTGCTGTCAAGTGTTCAGTACACCAGGGGATCTATAACAGTGTTAGGGTTAAATCAAGCATGTACTGTAACTGACGACCGCCCTCTCCCCCCATGCACCTCAGCTTGTATATAATATATAAAGCTGTCAGTGTTCCAGACCTTATTCTTAAACATGACAGAAAAATCCCAGCATACATTGCTGCTGAGTCTTGCCTGATCAAACAGCAGATTGTAATTAGGGAAGGGTGAAGTGAAGACATGATGGTTTTAGATTTCTAATTGAATTAAAGGATGAATAAACGCTGCCTTGAGAATATTCAACTAATAAACTTTTAAAATAATCTAGAAAAAAGTACCGCACACCGTAGAGTTGAAGAAATGACGAAGCCGTTTAGCAATATACTAAACAGTAAATAAAAACAGTGACATTTAAAAGAAAAAGAAAAATAATCACACACCAACCATTTACCCTCTAAACTTAAGTTCACTTCTAAAAGTTAGCCCCTGCGACACAGGTGGTCCCCTTTGAGATGTTTATGAAATAAACATCAATAACCATCTTGATGTGTTACACCAAAAGGACACTTAAAGAACAGTTGTGGGAAGAAAGGACTCAAACTTGCATGTGAAGAAAGTTGGAAGCCTTCCATCAAAAGTTTTGTGGCTAAAGTGAAACATTTTGGAATTCTAAGCACATCTTATCACATCTTGTGTGATGTAAATATAAAAAAAACAGCCACGGAACAGTATTAAAGATAGTTAAGGGTTCAAAGAAATCTGTTTCTTTATTAGGATTTTAACATTAACAAGTTTTATTCTTTGGTTACATTTATGATGAACATTATTACCTCTAGAACACTAATGTTAAAATTGGTCACAATTAATGTGGGATATATTTTACCCAGTATAAGCGCCTGATTTAAAAACACAAACTCTAACATTGGGTAAATTCTACCCATAATATCTTACTCTCTTTCACTAATGTCAAACCCATGCCTCTTGAAAAACCATAGATGTGAGGAGGGAATCAACAAAACCATTAATGACATCAATGAGCATCCTGAAGCTCCCCAAAGTCCAGTGCAACACAGACAGCAGCAACACATTGAAAATCACATGACAAGAATAGTGTGGGTGAAAATCACCCAACGTTTAGTAATTTAAACCCACATAGAAATTGAGAGAATTGACTTTCAAGTTGCAATAGCTGATAACCTATCTCAAGGTTAATAGACAACATACAGAACACATGAAAAAGCTGGAACGTGAGTGCATATTTGCCTGGAATGATGATTGGATTGGAAGAAAAAAATGTTATTCTCAGTAGTGCATCGTATTAGTTGAATGCATAATTACAAACACTTCACAAAAATGTTTACACACGACATTCAGTAAACCCAGCTTACTGAAAAGTCTAAAGTCAAAAGTCTAGTTTTCAATCGTCTAGGAGATTTCAATATTTTTAGATATATGGACAGATGTTTTGTTGTGTCATGCAATAAAAAATTGTTAAACGCACACTCAAGAAAAATAAGAGACTGAATCCCAGTAGAAAACCAATATTTAATTTACTGTATTATTTCTTAAGTTACATATTATTTCAAGTTTTAACACTTGAATGTGATGTGACCCAATTGATAGCTAGACAGATTGCTGAACAGCAAGGCAGATAGATGGCTGGATGAATATTTTTTAAAAATAAACTTAAATAATTGACCAGCTTTTTCTCTGTTAGACGTTGTTACAAAACCCCAAGTAATGAGACCAGCGGGTTAAGCTGGTCTGAAGTCAAACACTCCATTCCTACTTTGAGTGGGAGAGAATGTTTGATTACAGATATTTAGTGCTCCCACCATCTCAATGATCTCCCACTGTGCCTCTGAGTAGAAGAAAGTCATAAATATTCACCAAGACACCACAATACATTTCCTTAAAGTTTTTATTTTGCAAATACACAATAAAAGATAACTAATGTTTTGTGTGAGCTTTAGATTATGTTTAATTACATCTACAGCAAATTCACAGGTCAATACCAAACACAGTCTACCTAAAAAAACGTATTTAGTAAAATTTTATGAAATTAATACTTACATAAATAAACAACAACAAGAATAAAAGAATAAAAACATTTGTCTATGCAACCCTAATTTTTTTTTCTGAAAAACTTTAAAAATGACTTTGCCATTTCAAAAGTTTAGACCAAGAGAGGGCTGAACACAGACCAATAGTCACTCCATACTATTTACAAAGAATGAATAAATAATAATCAGAAACCAATGAGCTACACACTCACCTCAATCAGATACAGTACCGGATGGATTAGCATTCATCTGACCTGAGCAAAAGTAGCTGTTGTAGTCACAAAGCCATGTCTTAAGGTTAGTAATGTTTGTAAAGCAGAAAGACATTAAGATCCACGATGGACCACTGAACTTACATTTTAGGGTTAATTTGGGTTTTAACTCTGTAAACCAGTTTAAATGAAAAAGAAGCTATTAAAGCAGTAATAGTGATACAGGTAACAATTCTTATCCTCAACCTCATACTGCCATATTGCATTTGTCAAATTAGCACAGCATCAATTCCATGTACACTTTCTGTGTAGTATCAAGCATCCACGTGTTACATAAAGTGATCGGCGCATCAGGCACTAATGAGCTCATATCAGAATCCCAAACATTAGAACATGAGTGTGTTACAGTACCCTTTAATTAAATGTCTATTGTTTCAAAACCATTTGATTCAATCCAGTTCTGGATTCACATGACACTGTCCAATATGAATACGAAAAAGAAAAAGCATCCACATATAGCATATGCCTGTTATATGCCATAAGTTTGGAACCGAGGAGTCAGTGTGTGAGTTGAATATCCCACTGTGCCTCCCACAGTGATGCTAACATAGAATGTTCACTCTGATTACATTTATGACAGAAACTGTAGTCAGTCAATACACTAGATTAATCATCAGTTCACAAGGTTATATCAAACAAAGTCATAGATAATTAAGTATCTTCAAGTTACCTCGCATATCGATGCACTGCATGAGGAAACTGAAGCACTGAAATGAAACTCATCCGGACATGGGGAGAACATGCAACTACTGACAGAAAGGATTCAGATTGCCATCATTATTTTTTTGGATCAATAAAAGTAATAAATGCGATAAATTTGAACCTACTAAAACTGGCATGAACTTGTTGGTGATATGTTCTAGTAATTTTGGAATCAATACTTAACGGTCAACATCTTTGCATTTGGGCAAACATGCAATTGTAAGCTTAGTATCACATTGATTTATAGAACACACCAGAATAGTCATGCTAAATGTAAATGACATTAAACAAAGAAACTGGTGTAACCTGGGATGTATGAATTAGGCACCAACCACTTAGAGTAAAATAGCTTCGATTTGAATCCTCTAACACAGACCTGGGCATTTTATGGCCCTTGGGTCACATACGACTCTATGGGCATCCCTGACCAGCACATGGAACATCAGACATAATTGCTTTTTGTATAAAGTTGTTATTTTTGTACCCGTTTCCAAACGTATCCGACCCTTAGGTACTCTGTGGGGCGTTACCAAGCCCCCAAGAGCCCAGAGTTTCTCTGCAATGTATTTTACAGAGTAGGTTGCCAGGTCTTTATTCAACCCATAGCACTCTGAAAAACTATGTGTATCTACGGGACAATTTCACATCTGCATGCTTTTAGGCTGTTGGAGCAAGTCGGAGTACCAGGAGTGAAACCACCAGGACATGGCGGAGAACATGCAAACTCGACCTGACTTCTTGCTGTGAAGCGACAGTGCGAACCAGCTCTGCTGATTTGCAAAACACCATTTAAATATTTGTGAAGATTAACACATTAAAAATAAATGAAATGGATGTAATAGGTGGTATATATTTACAGACTATTTTTAAACTTATTACCAGTAGCAGCTGATCAAAATATATAATTGACCACTTTTTACAAGGAGAGAAAATTAATGTTCAGCAAAATTAAGTTCAAGTTTTCTTTGGTTCCCTTTTTAGAAAGTAATTGTCCATTCCTGCTGTAATGGGTGATACACGTACAAGCTGCTGATTTTCAAGTGTCTTTGTATTTTGAGGTGTTGATTGTTGAAGACTTTTAATCTCAGCAAGAGTCTTCTGTTTTCCAAACAGCTGAAAATTAAATTACAACCTGCCTTCAGCAGAAACGCAGTCTGCAGACAGCGTTAAGCTTATCCATCAAGGCTCTAGTGAAGAAGCTGTAGTCTAAGGTCTTCTTAAAAAGACACAGCAGATGAGCTGTTTCACACACTGTTTTTTTTTAACCCACCGCCCCACTGTTCGATGTACTGTAGTGGTAAACAGACACCTGGACATCGAACCAAGCCAGGAGCACAAAGCTGTGCTGTTATGGCTGTTTAATTTCTCACTCACATGGACAGAATGGAAAAGGAATGGCAGCTGCCATGTTACGCAATACAAGCGGATCAGTGTGAGTGTTAGCAGCACTGGGTTTTTCATGACACTGTCTGCACCGCCAACCTGGCAGTGTCAGACTCTGCAAATTTCATCACCTCCCCTTTTCTTCATACATTTTGCTGAGGTGTTCGCTGCTATTAATTCACAGCAAATGAAAAATGACATTTGTGGTTTAAAAGGACAAGCAAGTCATTAAGAGAATCAAGTTATCCATATGCATTATCAAAGTGCTTCAGGAACGCAGATATTTTTTCTCTGTTAATCTGAAATTTTTAGGTGTCCATTAATCGAGAGTACATAATCAGTTTAGTAAAACGTGTGTATTAAAAAGGATCCAACAATGTTGGATTATATTATTACAAAGTTTTAGATTTTATAACTTTTATTTAAACAAAAATGTAACTAAACAATAATGAAAGTTTTCTCTGTTTCCTAAAAACAGAACACATCTGACACATTAGCAGCAGCCTAATCATATGCACTTTTTACCAGCACTAGGTGAGTGATATGATTGTTATTGCCAAAAGTTTTCAGAATGGCACACATTTTGCTTATTTTCAAAGGTTGTTTTGAAACCTTTGAAACCTGGTTGAAAAAAAAAATCTATCCATTTTCTTTAAAATCTTTAAAATATTTTGGCGTCAGGAAGGATGAACCATTTTGACTTTTGCGGTGTCAACCTACCACAGAACTTCACCCAATAGATTAGTGGACTGTTCACCATTCAGCTGTCGAGAACACCCTCCTTAAGTAGCGCCCTAACAGCTGATCAGAATTCACCATGATTAGCAGGTTCCCTTATAAAATCTGGATTAAAAACACAATCTGTAAACTTGTGGGCACGCGAGCCTTACAATATCCCTGCATCATGCTGATGAGAAAAGCAGACTGATTGCTTTATAAGGGTAGTGGTGTCTTTAAGATTTCTTCTGTTAACCTTGTCTTTATGGAAACAAGTGCATTCATCATTGTATTGAATCAAAAGGGCGTCATAAGCAATGACCTTGCTTTATGAGGAGCAATATCAACTAAAGAAGATGCCGCTATGTGATTGGATCACCACCAGTGCGTTATTACATGACAGTTAAAATATTAATATTCCACTGTGTTCATTTTTACCAAAAATTACCAATAATTTACCAAGAATTCTTATTTTATAAGAACCTGAAAATGCAGCTAACATGTGTTGAGCAAAGGAAAGCAAGCTTAAATAAATACCAGCATGAACCGCAAGGAGGCACCAGAATAAACAACAGGTATCTGTGACACAGGCACAAAAACAATATATGACATTCAGGGCTGTGAGGCCAAATTATTGACTAGCACCCTGTTCCTGGGTCAAGCAGCTAGTACCCACCGCCTTTTAGTAGACCTTTAAACTCAGCCACTAGCAGCCCCGGGAATAACAATAACCCTGAAACACTGCTCGCAATATTGCAACATGAAAGCACAACTATCCAGCGTTCTCTGTTGACAGAGTTAATATAGACAAATTAACACAATGGCATGGATGGATGGACGGACAGACAGACAGACAGATATTCAAGAATTCTTGTGTAAGTCTTAAGTCGAAAGCCTTTGGTCATCATTGTTCGAATATGATCTTTATTATACACTTCAAAAACAAAGAGACAGTATTAATGTAATTTAATAATTTAGGTTGTGAAACACTGTTTTAAAGGCCCCAACAAATGTACAAATAGCTAGTCTAATGGAAAGAGTCGGTACATCACACAAGATGTGCTGCCTAATGATAGCTGTCAATCAACCAGTTGCTGGAAGTAGATTTAGTGACAAGTTTAGCTCACACACACACACACACACACACACACACACACACACACACACACACACACACACACACAGAATCTGAAGATAACTTACGTGTAAGTGCACCATGTAAACATGCTATTACATTATGTCGTTTATAATCATTTTAAAAAGACAACACAGTCAAAAATTATGTGAAAGATTTTTTTCATACATCATGCTTTTATTATTATTATTTTAACTTTCTGTTGTAAACACTAACATTTTTACTTGGAAGTACATTGACAGAGTAAATATCATATTGTACATTTAATATTATCATGATTTACTCAAAAGGCAAAGTGATGATGTGCAGGAAACAAAAGTGTGACCAAACGATTTAAATGTTGATGCAAGAAAATGTCTTAAAATAGTGAATAAGATTAGAATTAATTTAAAATTCTCTCAGTCCTTACACAGGAACATTTTCACTGTGTAAAGGTTATGCTTATGATGAACACTCATGGTTTGAGTTTCTCGGACAGCACTGCATCAAAACCAATCATCAACAACTGATATAACCTCGTGTGCAAGATATTACACTTTGGTAGATATGTTAAGCTTTACAATACAGAGTAGCATTCACAAATACTACTTAAAAAGATTGTTTTCTCTAGGTTTCGATGCATTTGAAAGAGACCGTCACTAAGAGGAAATATGTATTGTGGTCTTTCTTTTCAGTCTTATTTGAAGTGAAAGGACACTGTGTTCAGGATCAAAGACTAAAAGTCCGAGTTCATAATGGTATGTGACGGTGTCAGTGCCCTTGGCAGAGGTCAGTTATATTGTTAAAAGATTGTTTCAACATTAAATGGTAAAGAATGACAACATGTGCCATATTTGTTTGTCTCTTAGGTACTATAGGAGAAAACCAGACAACCCATAGGAAAGCAAGTTTTATACCTGTAGTTACATCCACAACAGAAATTATAGTTACTCGCCTGTAATTTGATCACGTCATTATGTTATATCAAAGTCCTGGACAATTTCATACATCCAATTAATTTCACTTCTATGTCATTGGACTGTGGGAGAAAACCCCCACACAGAGGAGATATGGGGAGCCCAGGACTTTCCTGTTGTGAGGTGACAGTGCTGCCCACTGAGCCACCATACTGCTTGCAGTTAGCAGTGAGACTAAACTACTGTTTGATTAGGCAGATTGTACAGCGTGAGTAATTTTTTTGTGATTCAATAGTTACATCGTCACTACAAGTATGACTCAATTGGAAAAAACAAAACATTTTGTTTGACACTTTGATTGGGCAAAAAAGTATAGGTCCCAATATATGCTGTCTGTTCATCATTATTTTATTTATTAATATGCACCAACTCTTACACAAGCACCATTCTGGGCCACCTCAAACAGAAAGGGTCTTAGTGTTGTAGCAAGTTGAGACAGTGGGGTTTAAATCTGAGAAATGGAGAACACCTATTAGTTTAGAAAGTGACTTTTGAATCACCCAACTGAATCACTTATAGAACATTTGAGAAACGGTTTAGAAATATAAGCATAAAGCCAACTTCAGCACAATGAGGCATTAATCAAAACCAGTGGTTAGAATAAAGAGAAGGTAGTCCTAAGCAAGGTCAAAGACATGAACATTGTAACACTTTCCAGTCTAACTTTTTTTTGCCCTTGCAAAAATGTCACAGGAAGAGAGAAAACTTTAAGATGATTAAATTCCCCCCTTGAGCCACATAACTGAAAACACAGGGGCAATACACACCAAGGTCACAATCCAGTATCTATTAGCTCTAGGCAACATCTGTGTGTTTATTGATGTTTGTCGCAGTAATCTTGCTCATTTTCCACTTCCCTACACTACCCGTAATGGCCAAAGTGCAGGGCGAAGGAAGATCGGTAACGGGTAACATATCGGCACACCTGACCATAATCTGTTACAAAGGCACTCCAGAGAATTCGAAACATTGAGTCCCTGACTGTTTAATAAACAAGGAGCTTGCTCTGCAGTATGGTCTTAACTATGATTCATTACTGTCGCCGCATCCTGTATGAAAATAAAAGAGGCGCCTGAGGGACCTGCTCAAATCCATGCTTTCTAAATTGCTGTAAATTGCTTCCAGATTACACGTCAAGACTTTGTGAGGTTTAATATTACTTTTTTTCTATCACCAATTAAATATAAATGAAATAAAGAAGTAATCCTCCACAGTAGTTATGTGCATCCTTTCTTTACACAGTTAAATTTTATTAACCACATATTTCAAATCATTAAAACCCATCAATGTGATGCTTGACAGAATCAGACATCCACCTATTGACTCCACCAAATGCCACAAAGTGGATATGATTCCACAAAGAAGTGGAAGAAGTGGAGTCAGATATGACTGGAAATGGGTAAACAAACTTACACACACACACACACACACACACACACACACACACACACACACACA
>JAOTRQ010000018.1:2578823-2594233 GCA_028565875.1 Hoplisoma paleatum | reverse complement strand
GTTATATAAGTCTGTTATAAGTTATATGCACTATTATAAGTCTGTTATAAGTTATATAAGTCTGTTATAAGTTATATGCACTATTATAAGTCTGTTATAAGTTATATGCACTATTATAAGTCTGTTATAAGTTATATGCACTATTATAAGTCTGCACAGATCTTGATCCAGAACATGATTTATGACTTCAGCTGATCCAGTCTAACACATATCAACCTGTTGATTTAAACCTTAGCTGTGCACTATTAGGAATAGTTAAATGAGCTTAAGACAGTGAGTGGAAGCTGCTTTATGGGTGGTTTTACTTTTAGAAATCGGTGTCAGCTTACCTGATCTAATGACAGATTGGAAATGCAGAAGGTAGATTTGCAGAAAGCATCAGAGAACTGAAACTCCTCTGCTCATACTATCAGGTGTACTTGGAATGTCAGTCATCTACATTAACTAAACGGTTTAAACGTCTCCATTTCATATCTCATCATTTTTAGAAAGAAGAAGAAAAAGAAAATAAAGATCAAAGACTCGGACCGGTTTGCCACCTCATCATAAAGCGCAGGCATTTACCCACAGCTAGCTTGGTGCTAACTGCTACATGCTAACGCAACTTCCTGGAATGAAAGCAGCAACAGGACGCTAAAAAGCCTTTTCTTTAAACGCATAGGACAAACTATAAAACCTAAAGCGAGTGCATATTTTATTATTTATTGCAATAAAGGTTATAACTCTTTTAAATTATGCTCTTGGATTTGTGTGGCTGTATGTGCTAGCGATAATGCTACCGATGTATCCCGGCAGCGCTGTGCGCATGCGCAGCCGACACCTTCCTCTAAAGGCGGGGCGGCACTAATATGGCGTCTTCGAGTTAATGACATGAATATTGTCACTAGTTGACAGTATAATTGTATATATGATTAAAATAGATGATAACGGCGTGTTATATTGTCTACAGTGTCATTAATAATAGCCATGGGTAAATAAATAAAGTTGCATTACATATACAACAACACAGGATGTAGCTAACTGACAAAGTCAGCACATGCTTTCTACACAAACTAACAAAGTCTAAACTAAAAGCCTGAACTTCCTGTTTATTTATTTACAACCTACCTTGTTAGGTTCCTCATTTATCTCCTTGACTGGTTCCATCATTTAATTCCACCAAGTATCCATGTCGCACGTTAGACAGTAAAACATACCTGTGCAGGTGAATACAGTATCCGTGAATGGAAACTTGTTTTTCCAGTCTACTCTGATTTACATGACGGGCTCACAGAATGTATCTGACCTTGCATTACGTATGTTTGAAGCCTGTGCATTGAAAATATGACATTATTATTAATTATTAATTAATATTAGGGAAATACAATAAGAGTGTAATTTGCTCGTTCCTGAGGTAAGGGTTGGGCTCTGGTCTTTTCTTTGCGGTGTTTGAATGTTCTTCTCGTGTCGGGTGCTGTAGTTTTCTCCAATCCTAAACATTTGGCCAGGTTAATTGGACACTGGATTGTCTTAGGAGGCGTAAACCATTGTAGTGTAGTTCCGGTCCCAAGCCCTCAGTCCCAAGTAGTTCCGGTCCCAAGTCCCAAGAGAGAGTTGTGTAAGGAAGGGCATCTAAAATTAAAGTACGCTAAGTCAATAGAAAACATGATCTTCTGTGGCGAACCCTAAAGAAAACAATAATATTTAAAAAAAAAAAACATTTATTGTCATGTCCCAAATACTTCACAACAAACATTTCATATTTCACCTCATTACCATAACAAATTGTTATATAATGCTTGTTAAGCAATATATTGTAGTATGTGTAGACTTTTTTGTTACTTATCCCGAACACGAATATTTGTAGGAAAAATCTTTGTATAAAAATACTACATCTTATAAAATGTTTCTTGTATTTGTGTCACAATGGCAGTATCACATCAGACATTGCCTACTTTTTTATCCTCAGTATGTCTACTCTTGCAGACTAAACTGAGTAACAGCTTTAGACTGACCCTACGCATGGGCATACCCAAGGCCAAATCCTTTAATGCTGACCGGTCTCTGGTATAAGGCAGAAGGTCTCAATGTCTGGCCATTCATTTCCTTTTCCATCCCCGGTAGATGACACAAGCCTGCTCTACTCTTGGTGAGGGGTTAATTCACTATAAGATTGCATTATTCCCTCTCAGGCCCTTTCCCAATATAAAAATTCAGAGTGGACAGCCCCATCCCTCATCCATCTCAGATTTGATTGGAGTGGTATTGCCTCCTGTCCCACTGAGCCCGTCTGCCACCACCGCCTAGCTTTATGACACTAAATGGCCCTGGCTACAATTTTTCCATCTATTCAAAAAATCCTCTTAATAACTCATCCGGCTGAATGAGAGCCGTCACTCTTCTCTCCCTACCCTAGACAGGCCCATCCGCCGGATGTTTACGGGGTGACCGAGATAGAGGCCCGGAAAGCAGCGGGGTTAATTAATATCGTTGAATTTACAGTTCTTTTCGGCCAGCCTGCTCAGTGAATCATAGTCCCGGAGAGACACCTGTGCCATATTTACGGCCTTCTAATAGTATTCAGCAATGCACAGAGCTGTTTACATGCACACGCTACTTTTACCACCCAACTTTCAAAGTGGTCTGATTTATCAACGGCGATGGATTTGTGGATGAATTTTCCCTTTTTTTCATTCCTTTCTTCACGAGATGCTAAATAATGAAATGAACATTTATTGATTATTCAGGAAGGTACATATTCCTGTAATGGCGGTGCAGCAGAGCACATACCCCTGATAAATAAAACATTGCATATGGAAGGAAATACAATGGCCTCCAATGCACTTCAGTCTGGATTCAATAAAGCCTGTTGCACCATGAATCAGGCAGAACTCTAAATCTTCTGTGACGCATGGATGGTCCACTGATCCTCTGAGCAGATCTGATTGGAATTCACGTATCCACCTATCCGTAGCCATGGCACAGGATGAGTCGAAGAGGTATAAACAATTTTTAGACCAGCATATGAATCATAAAGAAAATTGATGGTTTATCACTCTGCTTTACTAAAGCGCTTCGAATTTAAAAAGAAGTCGGAATGCTGCCTTCTCTGCTGATCCTCCAAGCTCCCCCTTGGCAATCTTGAAGTGCATCAGCAATTAAAACAAACAAACACAACAACATAGATCTGGACATTGTATACAGAAACAGACAGCGATTTGCAAAGCAATCAATCCTGTTGGCTTAAAGCTCAAATGCCGTCTTTGCCTTATTTCCAAATTACTCCCTAGCTCATGCGATCATATTTATTACTAAAGCATACTATGTTTCAGTGGAGTTCCAGTTCAGCAGTATGGGGAAATCAAAATAAATGTTTGGTCTTGCACAATGGCGTGATCTTTTAATGATGTTATGGAAAGTCTTGCACAATTAATTTTATCTCCAATATTTTTAAAGGTGGAGCTGCTGAACTTAACATAGAGGATAAATGTAATAAAAATGCATCTAGACTGGTACAACTATTGCAAATACGACCTTGAGAATTCTGGCTATTCTGGCTGAACAGCATTTGATCATTATGCATTATGGAGAATTGTAGTCAAACGGTTGAAGCTATTTGACTAGACAAGCTCATAAGGTTTCTGGTTAAATCCCCACCACTGCTGATACTGCTGATACACGTGCAAAAACTCACTATGCAGCAGTAACTGAATCATCTGTTTTACTTGATATTTACTAAATAGTTTATTTAGCTGACGAAGACCTGTACAACAGGTGGCACTGTTATTAGACAACAACAGGAAATTTCTGTTTTTCTTAAAACGAATTATTAACTAATAATAGCTATCAGACAGTGGTAGTTAGCTATAACTGTGACAGTGTAGCATAGTGGTAGAGCATTGGGCTGTGAACCCAAAGGTTGGGGGTTCAAGTCCAGGCTCTGCTGGGTCCTTGAGCAAGACCCTTAACCCTGTCTGCTCCAGGGGCGCTGTACGTCGGCTGACCCTGCGCTCGGACCCCTTCCAGACAAGTTGGGATATATACATCTGTGTACATATACATATGTGTAATGACAAATAAAATTTGATTTGTATTTGATGAGAAATGTACCCAGCAAAGGTTACAGGACTGTGAATTAACAATGTGTTGTGTAAACATCAAAAACAGCCAGCAGAGGTCGAAATCGACCGGTCCCTCAATACCAGGGGTCACCAACATTTTTTGTCGCTATTATTTTTTAAATCACACTTGCATTTGTGTAAATTAGAAAATGACAATATATGTAATATGTCGTAGTGATCGCTTAATGTTATGGGTTATGTGTTTGTTTAATGTTATGAGGTGCTCTGTTCACATGTAGTTATTCTGCTTCGTGTGGTGGCGCTAAGAGGGGAGGGAGGAGCCTAGTGCAGGTGTGTAGGGAGCAAAAGAGTTGTTGGGAGTGAACCGTGTGTGTGTGCGCCGATGTTCCGGGCGATGCTACAAAGAAAATAATGGCGGAAATGTAACTGCGAGTTATCCAAAGGTGTTAATAAAACAGGACTTTTGTTTACATCCGTCTCATCCTTTCCGCCGAGTAACATGTAAATAAAGGTTATACATTTGTGATTTTACAATTGTGTATCAAACTGGTAGCCAAAAAGTAGCTCTAATTTTCAAAAAGGTTGTCGACCCCTGCTCTATACTAATGCGTTATAACGGCACATGGGGTCTGTGTATGTCGCTTCAAAAATCAAATGTTTAATTTAATACCACAATTGTATTTAAATACGGCGCTTAAAACCGAAGTGTTTTAAAACCTTGCATATCGGACACACTCTGTCACTCTTTAAACATAATGGTTTATTTAAATAACAAGTTAATCCATAAGCAAACTCTGCCGTAAAAGTAGTGCTTTCGTTTTGCAGCGGTATGAATTATTGTTTACGCGAGCCGCTCGTTGCTACTTTCGGCCTCGCTGTGGCGCGTGAGAGCGCGAGTAGAGTAGAGTGGTGGCCGCGCATGCGCCGTTATTGTTTTGACTGAAAATGCCGTCGGTTTCGAAAACGGCGGCGAGCGCTTCTCCTCAAACCGAGAAACCAACCCACTATACGTGAGTAAAAAGCGTGCTAAACGGGTGAATTTGCGTTCTTATTAAATACAATGTTTTTTCTGGTACCTGGCTGTCTGATACATATGTTTCGTTTACTGTTTTTTCAACGTTACTTGATGCGTTTAAATATGGTGCTTTTCCCTTTTGTAAATTCTTTCGGTTCCTCGCAGCTCGCCAGCTTTTGGTTAGAAAACAGTTTCCGCAATTATGTGTTATTACTGCTAATTTGTAGTGTGCATCGCGTAGTTAAGCTACAAAACTTAAATCGCAGGCATATTCTGAAAGCGCGTGTGTGTGAAAGCTTGCAGGAGACATGGCTCGCGCAGCAAAGCAAAGAGAGCAGTCTCGTTAGATGTAGCTAACAGGCTGGGTTGTTAGCTCGCGCCTTGGCCTGATAAGCAGGCGCTACGCTGCGCATTTTGCGTAATGTGGTGCTCTGTGAGTGGCGCTCGCGGACAAAATCGTGCGTACCTTCGATTGGTAATCGCTATATGCTCCAACGCAGGCAGTAGTTTGTTTTTGCGAGTCCATGTTAAATGCCCAGCGCCTTCTTACTTTCTATTGTTTTTAATAAGGAAACTCGTATTTTCCGATCGTCTAGATTAGGCTCGTGATTAGCACACTCAAGTTAGGCGCTATTAAAGATACTTTATACATGTCTAAGTCTGATAGTTTGTTCAGTTCGTCGCACAGATTGCGAGAAGCAGACCCGTATTAAAGCCAGTATTCACTTTAAGACACACTGGTTAAATAAACAGACAAACGTGTTGATATTGTATAAAATACTTTCGTTTCGTGCATCAATTTGCAGATATTTGAAGGAGTTCAGGACGGAACAGTGTCCGCTGTTTTTGCAACACAAATGCACGCAGCATAGACCCTTTACTTGTTTTCACTGGCATTTTTTAAACCAGCGAAGACGGAGACCAATACGAAGGAGAGATGGGACTTTTAATTACAGCCCCGATGTGTATTGCACGAAGTACGATGAAACGACTGGTATATGCCCAGATGGAGACGAGTAAGTAGTGTTTGCATTTCATCACACCACATATGCATGTCATTTACACAGAGCGGTTCACTAGCTGATCATTTTTGTCTTTGTGTATTTATTTAGATTGTATCATGATATTTCATGAACGCGTGGTTAATGCTTTTGCTAGAAGTTTTCGATTTGTTTATCTTCACAGTAAATACTTATTCCGACAGAATGTAACAGAAAGCGTTCGGTTATACTTGTAGTACAATCATGTAGAACCCCAATGTGATTGGTCATTTAATAGATTATGGTGTTGTCTGATGGTGCACTTGTTGCTTCTTAACGCAGCCGTTTGTTTTTCTGAGGCTGGGCATTTAAATGACATTTAATTGTTTTCCGTGACTAAATGCACAATGATTTGTGTGCTAGTGCGTCAATGTAAGATTGGTCGCTCAATTTCGGGATAGATTTTTATTGTAGATCAACTTTATCTCAGCAAATAGTTATTCTTTGTCCTGCAAAGTCTCACCAGCCAACACATATTGTCAATCCATGTTCTAGATGTAAATGCGTTACGTCAAGCAATTCGAGACTTATGTACAGTATGGAAGTAACAAGTATAGTTCTTGTGTATACATTTGGACTTATGGGATGCTCTGTTTTTCTTTTGTGCTGTTGCTTTCTGTATACAACATATTGAACCCACGGTGTATGTGCGGATACTCAGACAATTATTTTGTTGTATGTTTTAATACCCCCCGACCATATAACAAGACGGGAGCGCCACAGCATCACACATTCTATTTAAACCGGTAATTCGTCAGTTTTACATACTATCTTCGGTTATGTGATTGATTTGATTTTTTTTTTTACCGCGGGCAAAATATGTTGTGTAAATGTCTACGCTGTGCTCCGGATGTCCGAGAGCTCTCTACTTTCTGAAGTACAGACAGGACACGCCCTGCTTGTTTTGGCTTTTGATTGGCTCCTTCTCGCACGTAGTCGTTTCTGACTGGTTCAGACCGGACATGTTTACTAGTTTATATGGAGCGCCGTGTAGCGCATGGGAAAAGAAGCCATTAATGGTTTTCTGCAGTGTTTCGCAAATTACAAACAGTCACGTGGTTTCGCATCGCAACAAAGTTTCACGTAACTTACAGTTTTTGCTTAAACGTGACCAGCTTGTACTTTTTTTGCACACGATTTGAACACATTGAACGGTCCACTTTAGTTTGAAACGAGATGTTGTGTTAAGGAGTTATTATTATTCAGTGGTGCTAAAAAACACCATTTTCATATACATTTTTTAACAAACTTCAAACCGATAATAAGCTACACAACATCAGAAATGAAACAGAAATGCACAAATCTATCTAGTAGATATTTATCTAGTAGGTGCGGAATAGGCCATGCAGACGTAACATGACAACATGGCATTCCACAAATACATTTAGGTAATAGACTAAACTATATATTTTAATTTGCAATGCTTAAACGTCTTTACATCTGACTTCAGTAACTAAATACATTTTCAGCAAATTTTGGTGAAATTGTACTGTCTCAATCATAAACGGCCAACGCAATACTATAAAACTGGTTCCATGCACACAAAAATTTAAGTGCATTTAAATAAAACAGCAATCCATATAAGAATATAAACTGCATTGCATTGCATGTACAGTATCTTAAAATTATTTACCCCTTTCAATTTTTCATGTTAATCTTACAAACTTTAATGTATGTATTCGGGATTGTGTGTGCTAGCACACAAGCGATTTTTGAATTAAAAACTGGTTAGCACTTTCACCTCAGAGCAAGAAGTCCTGGGTTTGTGTGGTTTTCCTCTACTCCAGTACTCCAGTTTCATCCCTCAGTCCAAAGAAATGCTGTCGGGTTAGTGGGAAGTTCTTTGTTGTTTTTTTATATATACAATCCAATAACAAACATTTTGTTGATGCAGCATGTTAAAAAGAGAAAGGTTTGATGAATACTTTTGCACAATGTTGAATGTACATGTAATTGAGTTTGATTTTCAGTTGCGGCTGGTATAACTTGTCGTGCCCTTGAGCATTAATTACAGCAACGTCTAAGGCTCTTTACAAATTGATTTATTGTTTGCTGATTTATTGTTGTGCCACTGTTCTTGAAGGGTGGCCCTTGGGTCATCGAGGCTCTGGGGCTTAAATCTCAAACTCTTGTCTATTGGCCAAGTTTGGCCTGCAGTATAATTTATATTTTGCTTGCAAGACCATATCAAAAGGCATGCATTGGTTTATGATCATCATATGCACAATTTTGCACTTTTTTAATATTGAGAAATGTAGGTTCGAACTGTTCTATAATTTGTTTGCAGTTGATTTGGGAAACACAACAACAAATAGTGCTGATTGAGCACCAGTTGTAGTGGCATGCTGAAACCAAACTAGGATTTTGGCACTGCAGAGTTTCTACATTCAATCTCTGACACAATACTTCAGCTCCACACTCAAGCTGTTCAGATGCACTTTGCACGTTAGGAAGACCTTATCTGTGTGAGCAACTATTCTTTTCATTAAAGATGACCAAACATCTCACAGGAAAGGTCTTACTGATTAAGACATTAATGACCAAGCCTCCAAAAGGAGATGATGGGTATCCTGCTTTGAGAGAGAGATTGGGGGGGGGGTATTAAAGAAATATTACTGTTGGCTCACAGCTTGGCCAAGTTACGAGCCTCTACATGGCTTTACTGACCCCAGTTTCAAGCAGCCATTATTAAATGATGCAACCTCTGTGAGCTGTAGCGTTGTTAAGCATGAAGATGAAATTAATTCAGTTATTCAATTAGTATGAGCTTGTCACTGTATCATTCACAAAGTTTAGGGCAGTTCTGCACACTTGCCACCAGTGTACAACCACCCCCACCCCCAAAGGCAACCGTAACATTTGGATATCAATTGTATATAGTTAGAATTATATAACAATAATATATAGTTTTCTCAGTGCTATGTAGCTTTACCATAACTGCACACATGTCTTTTTATCCAGTAGACATCATCCTGCATGGCATAACTGTTGCCATAGTAGCTGTTGCTACCTGAATGTGATACTGTTGCTATGTTCAAATCAATTATTGAATTTGTCGTATTTTCAGTATCATAGTGCAACTTGCTTATGTGTGACTTTAAAATATTGGCCCATCATGTGTTACCTGCTAATACTTCTCAATTTGGTCTGATTTTCTTTGCACAGAAAGCTTAGTATTTGTGTATACATTTGTCAATATCACTGGCTGCAAAATGTGTGGGTTGTAGGTGTGAAAAAGCACATAGCATTTAACCCACGTATGTTACTGGAATCTTATTAAAATGTATTACTTTATCATGTAATGCAAAAGTAGGTGTGTGGCAAGTGTGGGTAAGTGATGTATTCACTTCATGTATAATAAGACCACATTGCTGGGCAGATTAGGAATTGTCTGCGTTTGTCTGCTTTGGACCACAATCATATTTCACGGTCAATCGATGGTGGCTACATATTATATAAAAAGTTACAGTTGTTCTTAATTAACCCTTTAACATACTCACAGCATGGAAAAAATAAAAAAATCTTATCATTAATAAAAACAATCCGTGTTTTTTTAGATAGACCCTCCCGTTTTAAAGTGCAATGCTATGTTAACCCTTTCTAGTTTATAGTATTTTATTATTAGATTTACTTTTTAAATGAGATCTAATTACTCAGAATGTGCTCTACCAAATAGTTGTGAGGAATATTAGAGTTAAAATGTTTTACCAAACCAGTTTTTTCACTTACAATTTTCCAAGCACAGTAAAAACTAAAAATGTCTTCTGTTGCTAAATATCTTGAATTACAATGTTGGTTTAGAAGTACAAGTTTAAACTACTAATTTGTAAATTCAAATATATTAATCAATGAGCTAGAATTTGATACATTTATTAAGGTAGCTGTACCATGCATACCGTAGTGAAGTGGGATGGTAAATCAGCGGGTGATTCTAAACTTTCCTTAGGTTCTATTTAATAAATTTAATTGATTTAAAATTGTTTGTGTTTTATACCTAATTTTTTTGCATTATGAATAACCTTAATATTCCTAACAAAAACAAGCACATGTCAGAGATAATGAATGCTAAATACATGTTTTTTTTTAGCTCTTAAGATACTAGACTCAATTGTACTAGAATATAGCTGGTTCAAGCCTCTCTAAGCCAATGTATCGTTATTGTACCCAGCTTTATATATGAGAGAAATATTTATTTGGCATATGCTTGGCATTTAAATAGCACTCAATCCAGGGAAATGGATACGTTTTTTTGAATATGAATGAGTATGCATACATAAAATCATGCTTTCTCAAAGATTGTTCACAGAAGTTTGGAGGTTTTTTAAAGCACTTTAATGTGTAAACTGTGTAATATGTCCTTGTTAGATTGTTCTGTGACAATTAGATTTCCTGTAAATGTTTTGTGAACTAAATACACTATTTGTTGCAACTCTATCAAAATCTTTGTTTACTTTGCTTAGTGCTTGTTGTTGTTGGTTTACCTTTTAATGCTGCAACATAATTTTTTTATTGGAGACTGGCCAATAAAAGGCCAGTCAAGTGTTTATGTATATGTGTAGCATGAACAGAATAAGAGGTTTTTGTAGATAAGTGTATTGCAAAATTTACATGTCTTTCTATTTACAAAATATGATACGGTTAAAAAATTGGAATTTATTTTCATTTTTCAAAATCACCTAGTTGTATAATTGGGAAGTGTATTTAATACCTACAGAGACAGTCGTAGTCTTGTGGTTAGGGTGTACAAGATGGTAATCCAAAGGACGCCAGTAAAACTTTTTCAATGTTAGATTGCTGCTGTTGGTCCCTTGAACAAGGTACTTAACCCTCAGTTGCTCAGACTGTATGCTGTAATGTAAGTTGCTTTAGATAAGAGCATCTGCTTAATTTCATTGTGACGAGCCAGGTTAATACAAGGTATTACAAATATTTACAAATCACACTGAGCACGAAAATGTCAGAGTTGCTTGTAAACCTAACAAACCTTTTTGCATTACCCTGTTTTTTTAGCTCTGGTTTGGTTGTCAATTTAGTGTATTTCCCTATTTGCCATAGAAATGCTGTTTGTGTCTAGAAGAGTTACATGTCAGCAAGTGGTTGTTGTTCATTCTCCACAAACCTCATTTTGTAAAAATGCATTTTTTTTGTGGCAATAATTGAAATTTTTATTGACAGTCAGGCATTATAAATTAATATTTAAAGAAATATTCAAAAAACATTGTCCTGTCTATGGTTATACAAAATAAATCTGAAATTAACTCGAAATTAAGGGCTTGTCTTATACCTTTCATGCCAGAGTGATGCAACTTTTTCTTAAAACTAATCGTAAGCTAAGCTAAAACCAAATGAAAACTGCTATCAGATACTGAAAAATAAACAGGAGCCAACTTACCACAGTACTGGCAACTTTTTGTGGTGAAGCTTAGTAGTCTAAAACCTAAACCACTAAACTAGTGTTGCACATTTTTCATGCTTGTTGTGCAGAATGAAGGGCTAATTTTTGCAAGTAAAATGCAAGCAATGAGCCTTAAGGGGTTTGCTTAAGAGCCTAATGACGGCATCTTTGCAGTAGAGACCTTTAAGCCTTTTGATTGCTAATCCAGTACCTTGACTGTGGCGCTACCTTTGCCTCTTAGTTTTAAAAAGCAAAATTGTTATACTTTTGTCATTTCAAAACGATTTTAATGAACAAAAATTAAATGATTATGCTTTGTCCTATTTTCAGCTGCCCTTACTTGCACCGGACTACTGGTGATACAGAACGCAAGTACCACTTACGTTACTATAAGACTGGCACCTGCATCCATGAAACAGATGCCCGGGGACATTGCGTAAAAAATGGCCTCCACTGCGCCTTTGCTCATGGGCCGCATGACCTTCGGCCACCAGTCTATGACATTAGGTAAGTGGCTTGGTTTCTCTATAGGAAGATGTGTTACAATGTTACGAGTGCAGTGGCCGGCTGCTAATTAGTGTCAGAACCAGGAAGAGATTTGTTTGCTTTCACTGTTGAGATGTTGAAATTCCTGTTTCTGTTGAAGCAGGGATTTTCCACCATAGCGATGCAGTGCTTTACAAGAACAAAAACAAGGTTTGAATTGTTTTCTAAAGTTTGTTATGCTTTAGTTAGTGACTGGATTTTGGCAGCAGTTAATTTCCATATCTGGATTTAAAAAGAAAAAAACTGGTTGAATGAAATGGCAACACTGATAGATGTTGAACAAAATGCCATGCTGTGTAAATGTTTTCCATTACACATTATTTTATTTATTTTTCAACTTCAAAAACAAACCTTCATAAATATAAAGCTTTTAGTGTGGCCTGTAGTTGCCTAGATGTTTGTCTGGGGTGTGTTTAGTGACAAAAAAATGCCTTGCTTTTTCTTAATTAGTTTTGCCCCCCCTCACATTGCTTTGATTGTGTAAATTATTATACGGAGTGTATTTTTAATTAGCAACCATTTATGAACTGAAATATTATTTTGTAAATGAGATGTTTTGGTTGTAACTGTACATTATACTGTACTGTTTTTGTGGGGTATAAAAGTTGACCTAACACATTTCTAATGTTAACACAAGATTGCAGGTTGTTGTTTTGTCCCTCCACTGAATTTATCTGTCACTAACCAAATGGCAAACGGCATTCTGTGGGATTGCAGAACTGAGTCAAAGAAAGCATGAGGATGTAGATATGTGGGCTTGCAGTTGCCTAGCAACTGGTATGTGGAAATCAGAAGCTGTTGCTTCACTCTTGTTTGAGGCATTTCACAAAGAGCTTTGAGTTGCTGGTTCTGAATGCACACGTGCTAGCAATTCTGACATGTAAAATCCTCTATTACAGAGAGATTCAAGCACAAGAGGCTTTACAGAATGGCCAGTTAGGCTCTGGAGAGGGAATCCCAGACCTGCAGCCGGGAGTTTTGGCCAGCCAGGCCATGATCGAAAAAACTCTTATTGAAGATCCACGATGGCAGGGTAAGACTCATCAAAATCTGTCTCTTAAATACAGAAAAAAACGTTACTGGAGTGTTAATGGAAAAAAATGCTTTGTTCATGGCTCTTGTACTTACTTTTGCAGACACAAACTTTGTTTTGGCCAATTATAAAACTGAACAATGCACCAAGCCCCCTCGTCTATGCAGACAAGGCTACGCCTGTCCTCATTACCATAATAGTCGAGATAGAAGACGGAATCCACGCAAGTTTAAATACAGGTATGATTATTTGTGTACATTAATTGTATGTGGCATTAAATGTAATATAATGTTTTGATTGTAAATAATATTTCCCCTGCTTTCTTCTGTCAGATCAACACCATGTCCAAGTGTTAAACATGGTGATGAATGGGGAGAGCCATCCAAATGTGAAAGTGGAGACACTTGTCAGTACTGCCATTCACGCACTGAGCAGCAGTTTCACCCAGAGGTGAGGGAAAATGTGGTTAGATGATCATTTTGTGTATCTTAGACATTTTTAATGATACAAATTTTATAAAACAGGCTTGTAATTAAACAATGAACATAACCAAATGTGATTTTCTTTGTTTCTCATTTGAAGCATGGTTAATGATTCGTGAGTCTAAAAATAAACATATTTTTAGCCAATTTTATTTGCATTGTGCTTTTTTCACAAAGCAGCTTTGCAGAGTTAAGGACTTCCAGACCAATGTTAAAAACTAATAAAAAATAGCTGAGCAAGCCTAGCAAGTGATTGTGGGAAGGCAAAACTCCATGAAAAAAAATACAGGTGAAATATTAGATGAATCAGACTCAGCAGGGGGCGTCCAACGCAAGTGGACTGGAGGAAAGAAACTGTAACAAATTATTTAACAATATCTAGACATAAGGTCTTTATTCAGTCCTGACTCTGAAAAGGTTTGGTATGAGTTATTGGTGCTAAAACACCAGATTCTTGTCTTATCTAACAGTGTTAGTACAGTGGTGGTGGCCTAAACTTTTCCTCAAGAAGGTAAAAAGGTTTGCAAATATTTTAAATTGTACACCGTGTGTCATTGCACAAATTTGATGTCTGACAATGTGATTAGCCTACTTACTTAGCATTACTTACTCCACCCAAGTTATGATCTGATCAATCATGTTAAACATTAAAGCTAATTTAAGGAGCATGTTGACACTCAGTTTATTTCAATGGACTAATTGCAAGCTGAATTTGTTGCTATACATGGAATTGGACACACGTATTTGGTCATCTTATCATGGGTTTATTGAATACCACCCCAAAAATAAATGGTTTTACAATGGACTCACAAAGTCTTCTTCTGACTGAAGTTCTTTGAAGTCAAAACAACATTTACACAGATTCTAAAACGATAATTGAAGTTTCAGTTTATTACTGTCGAATGTAAGGGTCTGTGCAGGTAACAGGATTTTTTACGCAAAGCTTTCTTGATGTCTTTATAGACTTAATTGTCCTGTGCACAGGAATACATTCATGCTGGATCATGTAAAGTCCTTCCCTAAACTGTTGCTGCAAGGTTGGGCAGATATAATTTTCTTAATTACACCTGTTTTCAGTTGTGGCCAAAAGATCAGTTTAAACGTTTATGAAGGGGTGTGTTGATATTTACACACACATAATTTTCAGTAAACAAACACTTATTTAGCTTTTACATCAGTTTTAGCCTAAACATTTCACTGGGTATACTGGGAGAGCTAGCTATACATAGATATAAGCAACACTCTCACCCGAAATGTTTAACTTAAAATATTAGAAGATTGTAAGCTAATGCACATTTGTTTCAGGTCTTTAATGTGTCGTTTTATTTTATAGGACACTTTTTATTCCCTTATTACTTAATGCCCTAATGGTTCAGGTTTGTGTTTGCTTTTCAGATCTACAAGTCAACGAAATGCAATGACATGAAGCAAACTGGATACTGTCCGAGGGGGCCATTCTGTGCTTTTGCACATGTAGAAAGTAAGTGCCGTGTGCAATAATGAAAGGACTTGTTCTGCTAGCACACCAGTACAGAGGTTTCAAACTCCTCGAACTGGACTATGTGAATGGGGAATTTAAATGTAAGGACTCTGATTGGCAGATTAGAATGTGTCAGCCATTGTTTTATACACGTTAACAGCGAATAAACATAGTACAGAATAGGGCTAACCGCGATTAATCGTTGGTTGACCAAAAAAATTACTAGTCGGACAAATTCCATTTGGTCGATTACTCGCAGGAAGGAAAAACGCTGCGTTTCGTCAAAGGACTTCTGGGACTTTTAATTTGAACGGCGTTACAAAGGAAGACGTGACACTCCATACCAGTAAGTGGCGGT
>JAOTRQ010000018.1:2566208-2578723 GCA_028565875.1 Hoplisoma paleatum | reverse complement strand
TAAAGATACAAAGAGGAAAACTTACAGAATTATCAGGAAAACATTCACCTATCATTCACCACCACCAACATGCATTACTACCTCAAACATGTAAGTAGCTTACTAGCCGAGCTACCCGACGCCCATCTGAAGTTTGAATGTAATAAATAATGAAGTACATTTTGTTTTGTCGCTAGTATTGGCTAGTTTTACTTTATTATTTATTATTTAACCCGTTGACTCCCAGCATTTCTCCCGAAAATCGCTAAAACAGTGTTGTAAACATTTCTAGCATATTTTTGCGATCATGCTTTATTGCGATCTACGGCAGCCCGGCATTAAAGGTAAAACTTTACAAATGTGTATCCCGGTCAAAATGATATTTTTAGTCAATTAGTTGGAGTAAATGACGACCACTGGTCGACCAACAAAATCCCTGGTCGTGGACAGCTTTACTACAGAATTAAGTATGATTTAAATCATCTTTAAATCAACTAATGATATTTTTGTTGTGATTGACATGAATGATTATTATTGATCAACAGGTCAACAATTTTTTTATAGTCAGCAATACTTTCGGCGATACCCTCCATCTCTACTTTATCATATTACATTCAGTGAAATGATACAAATTTTGATATGTTTAATTATGTACCTCCTAAGACACATGCCCCAGCATTGAAAGTTTCAGAACTTATCACTTCAAGTGATAAATATAACTAGATAGGTTTGTGACCAATACAAAAAGCTAAGATAAATAGCAATTATATTTCAGACTTGAAGATGCATTAAAAGTAGACTCTAGATCAATTAATTTAGATTAAAGTTAAAAGTCAAACTCAACATATTATGAAAATGTGCTACATATGTTGTATAAAATGAAATATATGGTTAACAGACTAGATGTAGTGCATTTTGATAATTTGATAAGGTTTTGGTCTTGCTAGTTGGGTCTTTTTTTTATTCACATGTTCATTACAATTATTGATTTTTTTTAAATTAAGCATTGTAGCCCTAGTAGAACTATAATGGGCAGATGAAGATTTGCCTGGAAAGAATGCATAGATGAAAAGAATTTTGTGTGCTTGATACATATCATGGAAGGTGTGAGCAGTTATCTACTCACCATTCGATTCAGGGTCGAATTAACTACCCATAATTGAAAGAAAATAGGAAAAAGACTAAAAATGAATACAATTTTTAAAGAATAAAATTGTAAAAATCCAAAGTAAATATATAAATTAAACTAATTTAACACAGTTTAACATGGTATTCGATTTCAAGCACACCCTGTGTTGTGCTGTCACTAAATAAGATGTATGTTTTTCAGGAATTGCTTCTACAGAGGACACCATGAGCACACTACTCACAGCAATGCAGTCAAGTACTCAGGCTAAGCTAGTTTCTCAGCAGTTTTCCGATTGTCTCGGCAGTGAGTGGAGCAACAACACAAGTTCCATAATCAGCAGCGTGACCAACAATGGCCAAACAACGAGCGTATGTTTGCCAACCTGCATAAACACCCACAGTAAAAGTGCTGAGTGGAAAAGACACATTGTTTCACGATCGTGTCAACACACTTTATGGAATGTTTTCCAAACATTGATTGTGTAATCTTAGATTATATATACTACAACAACTTGTCAAGTCTGTCCTTTATAGTTTAGATGATGATTGTATTAATCTTGTTGAAGTCGTCAGATTAAGTAAATGTATGATCATGAAATTTGACTTCTATTTACATTCCTTAGTTTCTTTTGGCTTTTTTGGTTTGTTCTATTTGTTGCAGTCTGTTTTTTTTTAAAAAAAAACAGAAGCTTTGCTGGGATTCGAATTGAGTAATTCAACCCACCACTAATGCTCCCTTAAAATTATCAGATAAAAAAAGCTGTGTAATGGAGCTGTGTGCCACCTGTGTGCTGCCAGGCCTGCATTAAGCTCCTTTGTGCTTTTCTTCTTCAGGTGTCATGCTCTAATAGTCCGACTGTAACACCAAGCTCAGGAAGCGCCAGTTCATTGTCCCCAATTGGACTCCTCGGCAGGCCCAAAAGCTTTACTAATGGTAGCTTATGTTCACAGTCCACCACATCCAGTGTTTCTTCTCCGACGTCTTACTATCCCAAAGCTCCAGGCTTTGAGCGAGAGGACCAGGTATTACACGAATCATTACTTTTCGATCTCTGGAAGGGCCCTACCCCCAGAACTACAGTCGTACCTGTGTAGGGCATGACGCACACAGCAAGCTTTTGTGTTTTCTCTGTTTCTTTCTTTGGTTTTTAGTTATTCGTATATTCGGAGGTTTTTTATGCTAAACAGAATAGTCAAAATCAGTAAACAATGTTTCTTTTCCACTAATATACTAATCATACATTTTTTCCTAATTAACACCACATAACTGGTTCCAATACTGATTTTATTAAAAGTACCCTTGAACTAGTCAGATTTTAAAGACACTTTCATACAGTACAATTGGTTTATCATTGAAAATATTGCTCACATGAAAGGTCCATGTCTTAATTTCAGAATGTTTCAGCTGTTATGTACTAAACAATGTTAAAAGCAAATAAACAGCAAAAGCTATTTTTGACTCGTAAGAAAATTCCTGCTGTTTCAGAACTTGAATTCTAAATGTGTCTCCCCCCCCGACCCGATACCACTATCCCAGCCATCCATCCAATATTTAGTTTCACCACCGCTTAAGCTTAGTTAGGGTGACAGTGAGACTCACTGGGTGGTGAATACACTAAACACCTGAACAGGTCACCAGTTTGTTACAGTCGACAGAGACAAACGCATGAGGATTTCACATCTTTGATGAACCAGACTGCATGCTTTTGGAATGTGTGAGGAAACCGGAGTACCCAGAGAAAATCAAGAGACAGTGGCTAAACTTGCAACAACTAAGCCCCCATGTCGTCGATACCATTTATCATAAATCACATATGAACAAAGAGAAAAGTACAGCCATCAAGTTTACCTGTTTAGTATACTCTGCTTTGACCGACAGCTCACACTCTTGATATTGCTTGCTTATCGGCATTGGTGGGATTGGAATAGATGGCCTCACAAGTGTCCTTAGCTGAAAAAAATACTGTTATTTTGTTGTCTGGAACTTATCTTTTGGTCCTTTTTCACATCGAGTTAGATAAGATTACACATTCATGTATGTGAGGTCAGCGAGATCAGTCGGGGACTTTCAGCATTTTCATTTACAATCTCATTACACATTCAAAGTAACTTACAAATACAATGGGACACTGTTTTGATCAATTGAGGGTTCAATGCTCACTAAGTCATGTACAAGTCTCAGGTGGTCTCCTGGTCTTCTTCTAAAAATAAGGATGAAATTAGACAATCCGGTGGAAACATTAGAGCTTGAACAGTCATCATTTATTTTCAAAATCTGTTTCAATTTGTTAATCTGAAATTCAAACCTTTCCATCTTATTTAAGCATGAGAACTTTTTTTTTTGCTATATTTGAGTATTTTGCAATATTTTGGATTTTTTTTAAAGTTTGCGTTTTCTATTTGGGTTTTTAATGCACATTTTTTAAATTAGCAAATAACTGGTTGGTGGAAAACCAGTGACTTGTGTGATGAATGACCGTTCCATGTCATGAATGTTGCTTAACGTGTGTATAACATGATGCAAAAAGCTAAATAAATTAATAAGTAGTCATAGGCGTAATGTTTCCATGGACAGACACTCCCACACACACACACACACACACACACACACACACCCCTTTGGTTACAACACACACACACACACACACACACACACACACACACACCCACCTTTGGTTACAACACACACACCCACCCACCTTTGGTTACAACACACACACACACACACACCCACCTTTGGTTACAACACACACACACACACACACACACCTTTGGTTACAACACACACACACACACACACACACACACACACACACACACACACACACACACACCCACCTTTGGTTACAAACCCATTCTCGAAATGTGCAACAGTTGTAACTGTGCAACCATTTACACTGTGTAAATAACACATACTGTGTTTACACAATTCACTTACTATTGCAGCATCTTATAAGTTTTCCATTGTTACAAAGTGCTTTGCATCAGCATGCCATTAGATTCTGTTTTGCATTTTTTTTTTTACAGTAAAAAAGTACTGATATCCTAAAATGATTGATTCTAATCAATCCTAAGCCCAGCTATATGAAATGTTGACCATTACAATATTCAAGGGTTACATTAGGTCAATATGATTATTTATCAGCAACACAGGCCAAGTTTGATCCTAACCTCTGCACATGTATGTTATTTATTCTACACTTGAGCTCATTAGGTGTGATGTCTGTTTTTAGGCCAAGAACCATAAAGGACACCCAGGAGATAATCAAAAATTTATGGACCAAGAGAAGCAGGTACTAAATTTTAGTTAAACCAGTTGTCGCTGAAAACACTGTGTTTATTGCTTTAAACTGACTGTTGTGCTATTGAGATTTTTTATTCAAAGCAAAGCACAATTAGAGGTTTAAAGGCTTTACTCAACTAAGTGAGTAGCACTGTCGCCATTGTAAATTGGGTGGTCCAGGCAAGTCCTTTCAGTGTGGAGTTTGCATGTTATTTATCTGTCTCTACGGTGCTCCAGTTTCCTCTCATAGTCAAAATGCATGCAAGTGAGATGATTTGGAGATACAAAATTATCCATGAGTTTGATATAAACTTGTGTAATGAATACCTGCAGTGTGTCATGAATGTAATCGAAGTTTAAAATTTCTGATGTTAAAATGGCAATAAACAAACCAACTTTGCTTAAATAAGTGCTAGTTGGGCTTGAACCAGTAACCTTCTAATGACTTGTAAAAGGACTTAAAAGGCAACATCAGTACTAGCCTCTCCGGACGTTCCTGTCGCCTGATAACGCACACGTACATGAAATGTTTACATTCTTGCAGACCACGTCTTAGTGCTTGTGTTTTTATTTGCAGAGCCACAGCAACATTTTCTCTGTAGTAAACCCACTGGCCTCCAGCATTACTTCAAGCATCACGTCCAGCCTGGCTTCCAGCATCGGCTCAGATAGCTCGTCCCCCACAACCTTATCAACTATGAATGCAAAAGCCACACCCTTCTATCCTGGCAGCAATACAGTCGAGTCAGTCATAGGTATGTGACCATCAATTTTGTATAGTTTGTACCTATCCTTGAAAATGTTTCTCTTTTAATTTTGATACAATGCTGTAATTGCTTATATTTTATAAGTGAGTAAAAATGAAATGTAATTTTAATTTTTCATCTCAAAGTTGTCTAGTTGGCATTGTGTTAAATCAATAAATAAATAGACAAACCAAACTGGAACAACAGACACTAGGCTTTACACCCAATGGCATTTTGGAGCAGTTGATACAAGGAGGAAAAAAGTGAGAGGAAGCTGAAGCCAACTGCTTTGTTAGCTTCAGAGATGGCATTTTTGTTAACTATGGATACAAATATAGATTTTTTTCAGCTCTGGGTGCAGAAGTAATTATTTAGTGCATTTAAGTCATGTAGTCTGTTGTTGCTTAAGGGGTAGCCTGTATCCGCTTGCGCGTGTGAGTGTGTGTGTGTGTGTGTGTGCGCGCGCACGTAAGTGTGTGTGGCGCACTCAGTTAGCAGTCAGTGAGTGCACAGGCTTTCAGAATGAATCGTGGCGGACAGTGAGTCAGCAAAGCTAAATGATAGGTACAGAGCTGCTTTTTGCGTTTTATTTTCTGTTTTTTTACATGGGACTATTTATATTTCATATCCGATAGTTTTGGTCTTTATTGATCTACAGTCCATTCGGACATGGTACTCTGCTCAAAAGCAAAAAGGATTGGCATGTGTAAGTGCTTGTTTGAAACAGTTCATTTTCATATGGGCTGTTTTTCTGAAGCTCAGGTTTTCACTCGTCTTTCTTCGAATTTTAAGAATTGAATTTATTTCTGTTCTGATTGTGTGTTCCTAGGTTCTGCACTTGACCTGAATTTTAATGATATCAACGTTGCCTCTCTTGACAAAGACCTGGAGGACCAAGAAAATAATGGTTTTGGTTTAACAAGTAAGAAGTCATGTTTTACCAGCTGCTGTTCAGTATATGCTAAATTGGACTTGTTATGCAGTAATTGAAAACTAAACAATTTCTGTAATTTGCTGCAGGTCAGAGGTTATTAGGAGGCTCTGATCCGGTAAACATTCCAGGCTCTCTGGCACGGTGTTCCTCTTTACATTCCTCTTCCTCTCTCTCAGCATCCCCACTAAGCTCTTTGTCCCAGTCCCTGTCTCAATCCTTGCTCAGTGGAATGGCCCCTCAACAAAGCCAGACACATGGCCCATCCATTAAAACTGATCCAAGCCTTCTAGGGACGCCTACATCAACCCAAAACTCTTTAGGTAAGAATGAAATTGCAAGACCATGCTTTAAAACAATATTTGAAATCATTGAAGCCTTTTGAGTGGAGTCTCAAAGTTTTTATTTTGCATACATCATATGTTGATGTATTTTAAAGTAGCCTGAACTTAAATTACTGTTAATGTGGACTACTGGACTCACCTAAGAGAGCAGTCAAGAGCGGAGTTAATAACACTGTCATCTTATTTGGGCTTTTTTTACCTATCACATGTAACCGAACATTTACCAGACTATCCACTTATGTCTGAAGATCTCTGTCCCAAAGATTTGATTCCTTTCTAAGCACTACATATATTTGAGCTCTGGCAAGTATACCATAAATGCGCAGAAGAGAGCAATAGCTAAGAGACTTGCACTAACACAAGTGTGTCTCAAATCGCACACTTTAAACACTGTACTTAAAAATGTAAAGCGCTGCTTTGATGTCTGAATGGACAGCTGTCTAACATGTAAGAGTTCTATTAAGTCCATCAGCTTATAATGCAGATAATTCGAACAACATTGCTTAGACATCACATTGTTATACTGATAAGTTAACGCCAGTAGCTTTGCAAAAACTAGCACTAAATTCTAAATGCACAGCTATTACTACTAGATTTACAGTTAAGGATGATGTGTTTTTCTAAAAATTATTGTTTTCTAAGATTTCTTTTCTTTTCTCTTCCTCACTTTTGTTCTTCAAGTTCAGCATGACAAGTTCAGTCAGATCTTGTGTCCTAGAACAGAGTAACTACATCCACAATCAGGAAACAGTTCAGTTCAAACAATTATCGTTATAAAGTGTATTCCAAAACAATTACAACATACTTTTCCCAACAGCTTAAAAATATACATGTAATGGAGTAAAAGAAGTGCTTCATATTTAGCGCTGAAGTGAGGTGGATTCTTAAAGTGCACACTACATTTACACTCAACTTATAGTACTACTATAGCAATGGGCAGACTTTTCCATCCAAAGACCTTGCAAGTAAACAAACAACATTTACTAGTATTGTTTCCGATTGTACACTAGAATCTCTTTCCTCATTCACATGTTCTGCATTTTAAACATATTTATAATGCATGATGATTCACACACCTGTCAAAGTTTATAAACATTTTAGGCAAATATAGTCTCTGATCAGCGTGGCGCCATTAAACATGACTAGTTATTGTTTATCTTTAATACTAAATAATGTTCAACACCTAAAATCTTAGCTGTGTTTGTGTGTGTGCGTGTGTGTGTGTGTGTGTGTGTGTGTGCACGCCTCATGTTTTGAGGGTGCATTGTGTCAGTGCCATTTTAAAACTAAGCTACGTTGAAAGTTATTGGATGTTCTTACTGTTTACAATGCCACAGTGTGCCATCTACAAGCTATTTCTGGTTGAACTTTAACCCCAAAGGGTAAATTTAGAAGAGAACAAATTAAAGGTAAAACTTGTTCTGAAGCTTTTCTTTGTCATCTATAGTTTGATTAGTATATTCTCAAAATAAAAAAATCGGGTTTTTTGTGAGCCATGTTGTCCATCTCTAGTAGATACCTGGTCTGTCTTAGGGGCGTATGGACTTGTATTTAACTGCATGTTTAGAAAAATAAGAAAATATAAGAGATAATTGTCATCCACAAAGAAAACTGATATACTGAGTGTTCCTAATGATACATTTGAAAGCAGAATTTGCAAGTCTTGTGTAAACAAAAATACAGGCTACATCGCTTGGAACTGGAAAAAGAAAAGAAAGCAAGTGGTCAAAAACCATAAAGTGACTGTGGAGGCTTGGCAGCAGGCGTTAAGCTTTCATTTTGCACAGTAGATTGTATAGTAAATGCTTGGGTCTTCATGTCTGAACTTAACGATTTATTATATATATTTATTATATATATTTTATATATAATATATTATATATATTTATTATATATGAGCTATAGAAATTTCAGCTCAAAATATTCCAATGTTCTCTGAAGCAGTGAAACGACACTGGGAAGTTTTAGTCCTCTGAATGAGCAGTGTCTAGAGGAGTATAAATAAAACATATCCTTTACTAAAGCACGGTGGTGGCTTGGTGGTGCTTTAGGGCTAGTTTGCTTATTTTGGCTTTACGAAGTTTAGGCATGTAGAAGACAATTTGTATTCCATAAAACCCTGGCTTTATTAATCGTGGAAGGGCCATGAAGGTCACCAGATTTTCACCCTAGAGAAAAATAATGTTTGGATTTGAAGAATGCAAGAACAATATTAACCTTAGGGCCTTTGCTTTAAAGTCCCACTTTAGACCAGGGCATGCGTGTCTTGTCTTATCATGAACTAACTTTGCTTGTCATCTGTGATAGGGCTAAATGGTGGAACTGGCAGCATATGGGACTTCATGAGTGGCAGCCTCTCCCCCAGTCCCTCTCCTGTGTTTAGCAGCCTTAGTTCAAGTATGGTTGGCTCCAGCAGCACAGATCTTGGCAGACTGCTTCGTGAGCTGGATGAGGCCAAGCGTAAGATCAAGCAGTGGGAAGATGCCTGGCACCAGATTAAACAGGTTAGCACAATTATACAGCCAGCTTTGATGACCAGTGTCAAATTAAATAAGTGCTTTTTACAAGAGAATCATATATGACCCTGCCTGTGAAGTTATTTTTGGTCATTTTCTGGTACTGACGTTCATGGTGGAAAAAACCTCCAGATGACACCAAAATATTTTTTTTTTTTACATTTTTCTCATTTTGTTTACTTTTATGCTCTTTATCTCATTATTTCTGTTGACTAACCAGTTGTTTCTGAGGATAAACCAGTTGGATCTGAGGATAAACTGGTCACTTGCAGTAAAATATATCCAACCCACTAAGTGGTATGATCTTTATTAGTCATTACACATTTACAAATGTTCAGTACAATTTAATTCTTTCTTCGCATATCCCAACTAGTATAAACGTTAAGGGTCAGAGCGCTGGGTCAACCATCATCCCGTTTATAGCCCAATGCTTTACCCACTAGGCTACACTGTCCCTAAATCAAGAGAACAGGTTGATTGGACCCTAGGTTTGAGCAATTAAAATGTGTACTATGGTGATCTGAAATTTAATATGTGATGTGAAGGTCCTCATTTATGTTCCCTTAGGCTCCAGAACCAACATTGGTAAACATTCAAAAGTATGTTGCAGGTGGCACAGTGGTTAGCCACTAAGATTCCAGGGAAGACCCAGGACTGTCTGTGCATTAAAAAGCGCTCCACCCCCAATTGTGTGATTGCCAATTTTCTTTGTGGTTATGTTGAAGGCATGTGAGGCATGGCAGAAAGATGCAGAAGAGGCAAAAGAGCAAGCCAAAGCAGTAGAGGTAGAGCGTCAGCTGGCTGAGCAGAAACACAAGGACGCCGAGCTCAAGCTCAAGGAACTCCAAGCAGACTTTGACACCATGTGCCGTTCACCCAGCACGCCTCTGCTACGCAGCTACGGAGACCTGGACCAACTCCCATTGCCTAAACTGCACTCTATTCAGAGCCAGCTGCGCTCGGACCTCGAGCGTATAGATGGGGTAAGAAGGACCTGCTCTCTTTAAACACATTTCTCTTTGCACCAGTGTAAATTTATTACCAACCTGAAGTCAAGGGCAAATAAGCATGACATATTCATCACATACCATTACTAAAAGTCGACAATGGTTTTGCACCATTAGATAATTAAAGTAAGCTACAGTTAGTCTCCAAACAGTTATGAATGATTAGGATAAGGGATTTTGAAGTGGTGAAAACATTTGTTTTTTATTTATTAAGAACAAATCCAACTATTGGACATCAAATCAGAGTTTAACACAATTTAAGGGCATTTTATAAAATATCTGGTATGTGTTTTATTAACATTTCACAAATTGACTAAACGTACTGCATTCTATATTTCATAACATCTCTTCCACAAATCTTGCAATCTTCTAAAATGATCAGTGAGAAAAACTAGCTTGGGGCTCAATTAAAGCCTTTATAATAATAACATGAGTGCATTTATTAGGCCCATTATTATTTATTACCAGGTAATTATTATATATTTTCATTATATATTTATTTTTAACCATTATTGTTACTGTGGTACTCATGAGTCTTGAACCAAGGAGTTCAGTTTCTCAGCTAAAATCTCACTACTTCAGCTTCTAGCCTGAAGAAACCATTTAGGACCAAGTCCTATTACATAATCTGTCCTCTCCAGTAAGCTCCAATAATTGTAGTTATAACATTGTGGCTTACTGGTAGCATTGTCTCCTCACTGCAAGTCCTATGTCCGATTCCACGTGTAGCAACCTTTGTGTGGATGTTGTATGTTCTCAAATAAACAGAAGCTCAGATAAAAATAAAGACACATTCAGTGTAATGATGACACAAACAAATGCATGAATGTAATGGACAAATGCACCTGGACAGAATAATTTTTGTGTGATTAATTATTTTCTTTTCTGTTTGTCCCAACACAGGTAATATATCAGCTTCAGTCAAAGAAATGTATAGTTTGCCAAAAGCATGATCGCTTTATTGTCCTGCAGCCGTGCCAACATTACGTACTTTGTGAGAACTGTGCGCCGAGCAAAACAGAATGTCCTTACTGTAAGACAAAAATATTAAAGTGGTGATGTCCAGCTATATAAGGTACTATTTAAAGATCTAGCTCTTTGAAGAACTACTAATACATACAAAGCTTAAAGTTTCTGCATAGCTTTATTTGCCTCAGTATTCCATATAGTGATTTAATTGATAGATATATTAGAATTAAATAAATTGTGTTGAACTGGTCGATATAAATCAATACAAGTACTTACCTTCATGCAACATGAGTACTTTAAATGCAATACAGTTTTTTACTAGGCTGATAACAAATATTCTTTAATATAGCATTAATATTCCCTAGTGAATCAAAATGCATTCATGCTCTTTGATCCCTAATCTTGATTTGACTGTTAATCGCAGAAACAGTCAAACATAATTACTGCTTTGTAAAGAGAATCGATTTCTTGTACAAAAAGCACTTTCTTGACCTGGAAATTTGTCATATGGTATTTTAAATGCTTCAAGCTGCTTTTGTAGATTTTTTTGTATTATTAATATTATGTTTAGATTTTCTTTTTGTCTCTGATATGCTAATGTATGAAGCTTTTTGTGTCTACTGTGAAACCTAGAATATTTCACATTAAATCATGATATAGTGTATTGTTAGAATTTACATACAATATTATAGATACTACTTGTCATTGTTACTTTTTTCTATTTGTCAATCAGATAAGTGCACATTTTAATGCATTTAGACCTAACCAGCAGCTGTAATCTCAGTAAGGCACATACTGTATGCTAAGACATTTAGATAGACATTATTTCTATTGTTTATTGATAACTGTAGTTAGTTAGGGAGTGCATATGTTTTTGACTTTTTGAAGATGCATTAGTAGTTATTGGACTTCTAGCCTTGCAGATATGCTGTATAGAACGTATTTGATTATTGAATATTCTCTCTCTCTCTCTCTCTCTCTCTCTCTCTCTCTCTCTCTCTCTCTCTCTCTCTCTCTCTCTCTCTCAAGTGCCTTGCTTAGTACAACACTTAAAGTGTCTGTGAGAAGCTTAGGTTTGTAGTGCAAACGCCAATGGTAGTTAGCGCTTGTACAAAATTCAGCAAAAAGTATGTACGTCTCATGGCTCAAAAGTATTTGAGTGTCCACACTGGCCAATCCTGTCCTAAAGAGTTTGGAATTGTTTCCATTGCTTGCACCCTGACAATAAGCTAAAGTTTTCTGTACCCATTCCTTCTCTATGAGCAGTGGTGCTTTGTGGGTGCAGCTATAATATATTTAAAAACGTCTCGATTGAAATTTCATGATTTGGGAATATTTCAGTCATAAAAAAATCATGTTTTTTATTATTGTTATATAACTGGTTTACTCTACATTATTTCAAAAAAGGTTTAAATTGTAATGCTCTGTAGTGTTTACAGATATATTGTGGTGTTTAGAACTTTTGAATTGAATTCTTAGCAAGTTTCATTAACATGCTTAGTTTAATCAAATTGAAACGACCAACTACTGTGCTATCTTTTTCTTTTATTTTTATCTTATTTCTCAGTCCATTAATATGACAGCGATGGAAACTATTTCTGTCACAACCTCA
>JAOTRQ010000018.1:2529239-2540379 GCA_028565875.1 Hoplisoma paleatum | reverse complement strand
AGCAGAGCCTGGATTTGAACCCCCAACCTTTGGGTTCCCAGCCCAATGCTCTACCCACTAGGCTACACTGTCCCTACATGGGGACATGTTTCCAGAGTTTGCATCAATTACAAAACATATGAGTTGACAAAATACTCTTAGTGAAGGCGGGAAGAGGGTGGTATACATGTTAATATTTGTGTTCTCAAATACTTTTTTTGTTAAAGGTGGTGAATGAGACCTACAAAAAGAACCTCATGTCTTTGGAAAAGTTTGTTATGGTTAAGTTTTTGCAGGACAGCATAGTGGATCCTGTCATATCTGAGGTAATAATTTTGATCCTTGGTTACAAAGAATTCTTGAAAATGTGTACACACAAATATTTTCTTTAATTTCTGTAATACATATGATACAATATTAAATAATCATAAAATAATATGATAAATATCTAAATTAAAACCAAGACCCCTTGTGACTGGCAGTGCCTGCAGCATACACATATGCTGGCCATTGTGCTACATGAGAACCATGGTAAGCTGGTGGGGTCTTAAAATGCTGTACAAGAATCATCAGACATAGGGGAAAAAAGGTACCTGAAAAGACTGTAAGCAGCAATATACCCTACTTAAACACAAGCAGGATCCCCAGAAATGAAAAGATATCAATTATACCAGGAAAACAAAAACAGGAAATGCATAAATGGGGTGGGCTGGGGGTGGCTGTAGCTTTAGGTGAGCATCTTTAAAAGTTATTTTACACAGCGAGGCTCATTCCTGTTATGTAACCATGGGTATTTTTATTAAAACTTATTTGTTCACATTGTTTTTGTTGAAAACGTTTACAATTTATTATTTTCAGTAGTTTAGTTTGATTCAGACATGTAATATTAGTAAAGTATTGTGCTTATGCTTTATTCTTGTTTTCAGTGGTTTGGCTTCTTTAAGACTGGTCAAGCTAAAGAGACTGAGACATTACAAGAGAGCGTTCTGTACAAAGAGGTAAGCACAAGGAATTGACTCATCAAAAAGTTTAGACAACTTTAAAATACTGAGAATGTATTCTTTCCTTTTTGTGATGAGTTTTACTAGTGTTATTTAATTACGAAACTTAAATATAAAGTTGCTTTGCAGGATCGTCTGGGTTTGGCTGAAATGGATAAAGCAGGAAAGTTGGTGTTTCTGGCTACTGATGGGGATCATTTGCAGTTTAGCCAAGACTGGTTTAATGCCAAGTTGCTTCCTTATTTGCGCTAATTCAAGCTTTTGGGGCTAATTGCATAAGTTAAGATAACAGACATTTTAGAAGTGCATGTTTTCATGTTTTACTGCTGCTTATTTCTAAATTACAAAATCTACTGTTCTATTTTATTGCACTGAAGTTCTTTTGAATTTTAACAGATGTAGTTAAACCTGATTCATCTAAATTTATTCTACTTTTAAAACTATTTGTACATAATTTAATTCATTTTACCCCAAGTTGCTAAAGAATGTATGTAGATATACAGTAAGAATAGTAAAGAGGCATCTCATACAGATTATGAAAAGCATGCTGTGTACTAAAAGTACAATGAAAGTTTCTAGATATTTCCCTGCTACAACAAAAAGCATAATTGAAAATACTTACATTTCTTTTACTAGTTATACTATAGACACTCCTCTACAAGCCCTTAACTAAATATTTACTGCTCACAAATAAAAGCAGAACCGGCCAGAGGCAACTGATAGTACTGTAATATTGTTTATGCCTACAAAATAAAATTCTAATTTTTACTGAATTTCCAAGTTGTGTTTATTGCAATTTTTGGTTGCGGTGGTGAATTGTTGTCAGATTTCAGTTAGGCTATAGGCCAAAATGATATCCATTTGAATAATTTATATTTTCTTATAGTTGTGAAATATGACAGACCAGCATGGCGGTTGAGTGATTCCCACAATCGCCTCACAGCAAAAAGTTCTGGCTTTGATTTCTAGTACACTCTGGCTTTCTGTACTGGACTTCGTATGTTCTCCATGTGTCTCTGAGTGCTCCGGTTTCCTCTCGCAGTCCAAAAACATGAAGGAATGTGTATATATGAATGTATATGTAATATAGGTTTGGTGTAGCTAAATATCTGTGCTAGTTGTAGTTTAATAATGAAAAAAGTTTCTGAAATAACCATTGTTTAAGTAAAACATTGACAATTCATCTGTGTGATAAGAATGATAAACATGCTATTGTGTAATAAGCCATACTGATTGGACATATATAAGGTCTGGTATCTCTTTAATTCAGCACCTGGTCATCTACTAGTTAAGATAAGCCAGATTTATGTGTACAGCACTTTATTGTAGTTAACACTAAATCAATTCAAAGATTGATTCGATAAGATTTAATAATTTAATAGCACTGTCGCTGAAAACCTCCCTTTAAGAAACATTAAGAGGAAACAGGCTTCTCGAGCAAATTAATTCTAACACATGAACAGAAATGGTATTTGAATTTCAAGAGCGCCTCATTTGTGCGTTTGTGAGCGAGCTAAACTTGTGCTTAATACACTGGCTCCCTCTGTAGGCTGTGTTCTACATTACAGACGTGACAGAATATTCCTACTTCCTTCGCTTGACCGCGAAGAAGGGAATAGAATTCAACCAGGCATTCAGTTGGAATTCGGCACAACAATATGATTAACTGATTCAACTAAAAAACAAAAAGATTACATATACTTTATATCATTTTCGTTTGACAGCCTGGAAGGATACATTCTAGCTTGAGGGTAACCAAAGTATTAATTTAGTAACTAAGCTATTATTGGATGCTTTACTCTTGTATGCTTTACTTATTTTTATGCTAACCGTTCCTAGCTAGTCTTGTGTGCCACCCCTACATAATCTGCACGGAAGCATAAATACATCATTGGTAAAAAAAAAAAAAAATACAGCCAAACGCATCCTATGCAGTTTGGCTATAACTTGTTAACTATGTTAGCCAATGTATTAGGTATTTTATTCTTGATTAACCAGCTGAGCTGAGCGAAATTTTGATTTCGATTTTGGCTGTGCCTGATACTGGGATTTTAAAAGACATGTAGGTATAGTTCACAAAAACAACTGAACTGACATGAAAAAATCAGTATGTTCTATGTTAGAAAAAATGTAGAAGAACTATATTTTTGTTTTGGATTTTAACAGTGTGTGCTTTCTTCTCAGTGGTTCCATATTGTTTATCCCCAGTGACAGTGAGGATAATAAATTGAAGCCAGCCGTTTACTCATAAAAGGCAGATCAAATAGCCAGTGAAAGGAGCAAGCCTGATCCCGCAGCACCTTTTGTGCCACCACCACCTGAAATGTTCAAATTCTTACTAGACCATTTAACTTTGTCTACCCAGATTTTAATACCTCTAGTAAGTTTGTAAATAGAATGAAAACTTCTTGAAGTTTTTAGGTATGGTTAGTTTAATGTAATAACAATCAAGCATTTAAAAGTTTTGTTAATTCTATAAATAGTTTAGGGAAGGTAAAAATTAGGATTAAGGTAAAGAAGATTAAGATGGGAAAATTCTAGTTTAGGATGGGAAGGTAAAATCTGGTGAAAGGAATAATATGCCACAGCATGTATTTTTTAATATCCCTATCTTCGTTCTTGTTTTGTAGCTGTTACAAGAAATCCTGGCTTCCTTAAGAATCTTTAAAGGCGCTAGCTTATGTGCAAAAGCTTGGAGTGGTGTCCCCACTAACTTTCCCGATTTAACAGACCTATTGGCTCCATCTCTCATCCATACAGGAATTGTCAAGACTAAATGAACAGATCAGGATCAGGCTAAAACAGAAGAACAAGTTGATGATTGTAAACTTTTAAAGCATGTGCGAGATTAGTGCACCTTATTAATTTACCCTTTTTTTGCTTCATGTACTTCATCACATTCTTTTTTATAGTCATCTTGCTTTTATTGGTGGCTTCAAAACTAGAGACCATAGACAGATTAATTGGCAAAGGAAATGGAGTGGAGCTAAATCACACATAATACATGTGCATTTAAAAGTCTTTCCATAAAACTGGTTATTATTAGTAAGTTCTACAATTTATTCTATTCTTAACATTCTTGATGATAAAAACATTTACAGTCCAAATGTGGTATGACAACTTTAAGTCTATCCTTACATGTCCACAAAAGATACAATGCTTATATACAAAATAAAATAAAATGTGTTTTAAAAGGCTTTATTTACAAAGAAAAAGTCGAAAGAGAACTGCGGAAACAGTCACCATGAGCAGCGCTGAATGAAGGAAACTGGTTACTGCCTGGTTTCGGCCCTACTGCCTGGAGCCAAAACTGCATACAAAAATTGAGCCAATTATTTTTTGCCAGTAGGTGGAAATCTGCCAGGAGATGGGCCAAGCATATTTTGCCAGCCGGGATAACATTCATTACAAGATCACCAAAACTTTGATATTCAGATTCTACAAATTGTTGCTGTTATTATTATTAAAACCCCATTTTACATAAAAAAGGAATAAATGAACACCAATTGAAACATCAAAACATACAATAAGTAAAAGGTTCAGATAGAAAGTTCATTTACCGTCGAGTTTCAATGAGTTTTTGTCGTTGATTCAACGTGAATCCGTTTGTGCACTTTACCATTGAATCGCCATCAGAAAGCCACATAGTTTCAACAGTTGAAGAGAATAATGGTGAATGAACAATGATTCGGTGCTCTTGCTATTAAAACCTATTTTTCTTTTTCTTTTAACTGCTTTTATTAGGGCTCACCAAAGCAGATCATGGTTTGCATTATTGAGTTGGCTTTTTTTTTACATCATATGTCGTTCCTGACTCTTTACTGCACTGAATAATTATGAAAATTTAGTGAATATGATTTACTTTTCAAATTTCACATTTAGTTTAAAATTAATAGATTTATTTTTATTTTGCAAGCCTGTAATTTCATTCAATTCTAGACCCACAACAACCCTGACAAAATATAATTAGTAAAATGTATTGAAATGATATTGGTCACGATAGTATGTTACAAAAATGGACAAACTACTATGAAGGGTAAATGTGCAAGGTATAAACCAGAGCGCTTGTAAAAACAAGGTCACACACCATGACATTCATGCAAAGTCCACTTTGCATGGCACGTCTTTTTTGTCATTGTTGTTTGTTTTTATAAACTGGCCTGATTTCTCAAAACCCAGTAACAGTATTACATGCATATTTTCTGTATTTATTTATAGTTGCATATTTTAAGTTGTATGTTTGCAATAATCAGCAAATTCACTTAAGGACATACAATTAAAAAAAACTGTTCACAGATTAAATGCAACATAACAAAAACATAACTTTTTGTCTCCCTGACACAACTCTTCCTATTGATCCATTGGATAGGCGGTACAATGCATTGGTTTATACATCCTAGTGGCTACAGGATATTGTAGTCTCCAATTAACCTGGCTGCATATTTTATTTGAGGGGGAAACGGGAGCGCCCGTAGAAAATCTGGATACAAGGGGAGAAGTAAACAAGGGGAGAACATGCAACTCCACACAAAAACAAACCAGTCTTATCCAGTGATCAAACACAGTACCTTTTTTTCCACCCATTAAGCCACTGTGCCACCCAGATCATTGTTCTGAATGAAGTAAACTTGAATGTCAGATCACAAAGTGTGACATCACAAGAAATAATTTCTTTTATAGTGGTAAAGGGAAATAGCTTAGTCCAGATAAAAAACATTGCTTGTCTAAATCATAAACATTTGTGGCTGCTTAATCACAGAAACCAGATTCACTGGTATACCAGACAGAGTTGTGTTCAAGTAATTTCTATAAGTTAATAGATGCATTTTATGCATTTGCAGCCGAGCTATATTATTTAAAGTAATATTGCAGTACACGTTGCAAGTTTATTTGGACAGTTTAGTATTGAATTCACCTAACTCGCATGTTTTGGCTACCACTTTCTTCGGTTTAAATGTAAATCTTTGGGGAGGAATATAGACATAATGAAAGTTGATCATTTTCACAAACTGGGAGGAAGGGACATGAATGCTCTTACATGCAAATCCCACATTTGACTACATTTGCTAACTTTAGACATAGTTAAAACAAGCACTGACTAAAATCACTGCAGGGAAACATGGCACATACATCACATTATCAAACACACATGTGAATGTCATCTATAATAGTTTTTGCCATTTTCACATGTTTTACTTAGACACTGTGTTTTCCCTCCATCGCCAATACAAACAAGGTTAATTACTTTAGAGCACATCTAATCAGAGAGCATGTACGCAAATGTTTGTAAATGTCTTGAGGTACCAAACAAGCAACCAGACAAGCCTGTTTTCCTGAATCTGGTTCAGAAGTGGACGCGCCAGGACCAATGTTATTAATGCAATCTGCCAAATTAAACATAAAACAAAACATTTATTCGTATTAAATTTTCAGATTTAGTTCTGCGTGCAGTTTTCTTTTTTTATTTAAAGTCTAAATTTGATACTATGTTGTGCCATGATAGGTGGAAAGAAAAACAACAAAAAATAAAGACCAAACATGTATTAATTGCACAAAGTTTAATGTTCTGCAAAATGAGCAGAATGTTCCATTGCTGACCTAATAAAAACAACTACAGACAAAAAGACAAATATTCCATTATGAGTGATAGTTTGAGACTTGGTCAGAACTGTGAATAGGTACAAGCATGTTATAAAGCAGAATTTGTTACAACATTAAAAAATGTCTACTGACCACCGGAAATAACAACAATTAGACAAATTCTAATTCATGTTATTTTCAGCCATATAACAAACTGTTCATTTACAATCCTGCAAGGAATGAGTTGTATGCAATAAAATGTTATGGAATATGGTATGGGAAAACCTGGAACTTCACTCGAATATTCTTTAGCTCCAGTTTTGAAATGCAACAGCAATTCTGTCAATATGCAGTTTTTGTATTTGGTCCAAGTTTTACATAACAGAAATTTCCAATTATACCAAAAATATTAAGACGCCAATAAGGTCTGAAGCGTTGGCATTGTTTTTTCCAGGAGACATGGACAAAAGGATATGTGCTTCCAAAATGAATTGCATATATAAAACAGAACTCACAAGAACTCCCCTTGCTCCCAAATTTGCCCCTGACTGTACAAAGAGAACGATAAAATAACAAGAATAATAATGCAATAATTTTCAAAAACAATGCAAAACAGACTAATCTACACATTTGTAGTATTATTTTGGCCGTTCACAATTATGTTTTCTTAAACTGATGCAATGATTAAACATAGCAAAACAACGTGATTGTTGGCAACGAGTGGATGTGCTATCAAAGTTTTAATATTTTCAAAGTTTTTATATGCCGCAAAATAAACAAGCCACATGTTGGCTGTATGAAGATGCAGCCATAGCTTGAACTGGCAGACAAAAGGAACACAGTTGGCATTTAAATTTTTTTTGATTGGCTGTGAAATCAATCAGTCAGGAAAGCATTGGTGAGGGCTATTTATCCAGCAATCTCAGTTGCTGTAGTGACCAGCTTCTTGCCATTCCACACAGTTTTAAATTGTTCAGGAACTGGCATCTCAGTCTAGAGAAAGAAAAACGAAAATTGAGTAAATATGTAGTTATAAGATATATAAAAACTTAATATAGATAAGTAAACAGTTTCTGATTTACAGAATTAATTTAAATGGGAAGATGTACTGGTAAAAATTCAGTTTAGTTTAAAAACAATGCAAACACCACTGGTATGCAGTGAGTGATGCTTTAGCAATTTCAACAAACATTAATACAAAACACAACCACCAGGAGTGGATACTACCATCTGCTAAATGTAAGTCATAATGTTTAAACCATACATCAAAAAGCACCCCACACTAAATAAAAAAAAACATCAACTATAATAATAAAAAATACTTACAAAGTCTCCATCTTTGCCAGGCACCAGTACGTTCATCTCTGAACTCTTGGCACTGACTATCTCGCATGATAGAGAGTCTTTACTCAAGTACACATGGCAGCCATCGGTCTTATTTATGGAAATAGTTGGAACTTTGCCCATCACCTGAACACAAAAGAAAATATTGACTGAATTATTACAAAAAGTACAGAGCCGGATCAAAGCTATTTTAAAGCTACACAGTGGGTACACTGATGCCCAGTAGAATGCTAAGCACTAATAGCCACACGAATGTGTAGCCGTTAAAACTGAAAAAATCTATGTCTGCTGAGAAGAAAGCCATTTTATAGGCACAAATCAATTCCAAGGGACAAAAAGGTACACTACGATGCTAATAATACAAAAAGAGTGATATAGAAATCTATTATAGTAATCGTTAAAGATTGATTTATTATGTCAAAGGAACAGTCAAATCTTTAAGGCATTGCATTTAACAAATAAATCAAATAGACCTAAATATCTTATGTTTCTTTACCAAGCATCTGGAATACTTTAAAGGTAAATGAATACATAATTTTTGCTACCAAATATCAACTCAAAGCATACCCTATAAAAAGAAAAATATAACTGATTCACCAATTGACATTTTCAAGAAGCAAAACAATTTAACTTGAACTCTTTCAAAGAGTAACATTTTACAAGCCACAAAATAAACAGCCATTTCACTGGCTGAAAAACTGAGTGTGTGCATACAGCCTGCATGAAGTGAAGCACAAACACGTGTATGGCTGTTTCTCAAGTTATCATCAGAACCATTGGTGCTAAAATAAGACCTCCTGGAACCAATTTTAAAAAATCATACCCGGTTATGGTATGAAGTGGTATACTGCCAGTATTGGAAGAATGGCAAATGGAGAGGAAAGTATTAATTTCCTATTAATAGTCTCCCAGTCTCATTTGAACAAACTACACTTTGTACATGATCATAAATGCTACATTTCCCCAAATAAACTAATGTTAGACTACAAATATATTGTTGATTTGTATATACCTGGAAAAACAAAACTTGATATAAGGAACAAAACATTACAAAGCTAAATTTGATACATTTAATTGTAGCATGTTAACATACTGACACACAAAACTTACCTGGACCTTAACATCTCTGCTGTTGATAATCTCAACAATGCCAACAACATCATCAAAAACAAGGCCCAGTTTCTTACAGTTATCTGCAGAGACAGGGATATTCAAAATTATTCAGATGTATCATTTTTGTTTAACACATTCCCAACCAGCCTTTAGGAAGTTATGTTTCCATACCTACAGTGATTGAGTTGATCTTTCCCTTTACATGCAAAGTGCTGTTGTTGCACTTAAAGGCATATACCACCTGTTTAAGCTCTGTATCACTGATCACAAGACCCTGAGCACCCTCTTGGTTCTCCTGTTGGTTGCAAAGAAAAACTGATTTAGGCTACAAAAAAAAAACAAGAGGATGGGAAAAGTCAACAAACCTAATTTTTACTCACCACTCGCCATTTCTTGCCATCCAGCTCCAAGACTGCAGGCTGTGCACGAGCAGCAGAAGCAGCTGGCCGGGTGGAAGAAAAGGGTTTGGGGCCTGTTTGCACAGGGCCTGGATGAGACCTTAATGTTGGATTCTTGTGGGTCTTCTGGTCATCGGACACATGCTTCAACCCTAAAAATGTGATTTTAAGACTTGATACTTGAGAATACTGAAGAAATGTGTAAAAACATGCTTACATTTCTGTTCTGAACAAGGAAAAATGTTTTGAAATGTTTTGATCCACTTTTGGACACCGAAATCTAGTTTATCCAAAGCCAATAAGGATATATTGTTGGAAGATATATATAAATCTGGATTGGGTCATATGACACTATTCTAAGAAAGTAAACCAAAACAAAATGAATTAGAATGATGACACTGCACCTTTAGTAATGTCAGCTCCTTGGTTAATTGAGGCAAAGAGGGCATTGCGGCTAACTGGCCCAGTCTCTTTATCCGCTGCACTGCCAAAGTCAGCTGGGGGAGGTGGGGGGCCAGGAGGTGGTGGGGCTGCACCACCACATGCTGCTCCGGACGCAGAAGCAACTGGACCCTATCATGGGAAAAGATTAAAAATCAAACCAAAAAATCTAAAATTGATCAAGGCAGACTGAAAGACAGCACAGGGGGAAAAAAAGATTCTCTTACGCTCTTACTCCAGGCCAGCCCAGTGGTGTGATGCTGCTTTATATATGCCTGCAGCTCAGCCCAAATTGACAAATAAGCCTTAACCCAATCCACATGCATTTTATCCCTAAAGAAAAATACACCACAGTTCATACATGGTTTAGAAACAAATCTATTAATAGGTGAAGAAGCCATTTCAACATTAGTTCAATTACACAACAAGGAATTACTGCACTTACTTCTCCTTGTAATCCTTGAGCACACGGTTTGTGTAAAACATTGCAGCATCCTGCATGTCTTTTACATAGGGACCTGGTTTAGGGGCCTGAGAATTGTAGAAACAGCATTTATTCTTATACTATTAAAGCCATGTTTAATGACAGGAATCTGTATTCCATGTTAAAGTTTATGTTTATTTTATATATGTATCTTCAGATTTACACTACTAAGAAGTTTAATATTTTAAACTTAATATATAGTTTAAAATTAATTGGGCAAATATTTTTTTTATAATATATGTAGTCTTTCTATCAGAGTGGGTTGTTTTTTACATTTAGTTTGAGTTCAGACTGTCACACACCAAAACAACAAATATACAAACCTATAAAACATGCCAAACATAAAGAAATGTTCCGTTTTAATCGTTACATGTGAAATGTGATAACTTTTGGCTTACAGATCACAGTGACAGAACTTACCATGGCTACCCAGCCGAGAGCAGGCACACTCTCACTGACGGCAGAGAGGTGGTTGAAGAGCGGAGAGGAGCGGTTCTGCTCTCGAAAAGCCTGCACCTGCTGAATCACTTTAGACACTGGAGCCAGTAGAGAAGTCAGAGTGGCCTACATGCAACAAAAAGAGAAATTATAAGGCCTTACAAAATAGCTGTTTTTTACATAAAAAGAAAACTTTATAATTCACCCTAAACTTTGTGAAGAACTAAGCACTAGCAGCAAATTTTACACACTTTGTAATAAACATCTGTAATAAAAGACGGTGAAGTTTGACATGCTGTACTGGGTAATAGAGGGCAAGTAATGATTGAACAGAAAGAGATTTAAAAAAATATTGAAAAAGA
>JAOTRQ010000018.1:2510240-2521896 GCA_028565875.1 Hoplisoma paleatum | reverse complement strand
TATTATATATATATATATATATATATATATATATATATATATATATATATGCAAAGCAATATTGTGTCTTTAAGTAGTTAGCATAACATAGTTTAGATAAACCCTTGGGACATGAGCAAGGGCCTTTTTATCGATGAGTCTTAACTGCTTGCATTGCAAAATCTGCAGGTCTGGTCATGCAGTAGTCTAAAAATCTTACTTTATGATAAATAACTTGGTAAACAAATACAATGACACTGGGTGTAATAAGTGCTGATGACAGTCATAACCTTTTTATTAAACTAAAATATTAAGTGTTACTTCTATCAAAGAAAAAAAACATTGTAGTCTTTAAATAGTTCAGAAGCGGCTGCTTACAAATCCTCTGTTAACGGCTGCCCTGTTTTGACTTGATCTTTCGTGCTACTTTATTATGGTAGCAAATCTTTAAATGTATCTTAATCTAAACAACTTTATTTTAAGTGATGTTGAAATCAAATACATCAATTTGTCAATCTGGTTAGTGTAAAGTCTGTGGACAAGGATGAAAATTTAGCTGCTTTGACATTTATGCCAAAAATTTGTTATGCACAAATTATAAACAGTTAAGGTACAGTCAGTGCACAAAATAACAACAAAACAACCATGAATTACTTAACTTATTATGACTGCCACAAACATTGAGTAAACAAGTATATTATTTCCATCAGCACAAGGAAACGTGTTGCACTTATTGTACTTGGTAATTCCCAACACTACAGATGAGGTAGATAATTATTAGGTTCAATATTCTGCTGTAAAGAAGCAATACTTTCAAATAAGTAGTTTTAACCAGAGAGCAATAATGATTATAGAGTTTGTAAAAAGTGATCTAGCCGTGAATTTCTAACAGCCTAACCTTAAAGATTGTATTAAGTGAATTTAAGTGTTAAGTGAATTTAAGTGTATTAAGTGAATTTAAGAGTGCTCAGTTCATTTACTTGTTGAAGATATGTGTTGCCTCTTTGTTGACCTACAAGTTGTGAGAATTTGTTAAATCAACTTTATTTCTGTCAACCAAAACTTGCAAAATCACTGTGCCGAACATATTAACATATAACAAAAGAATAAGGCTTAATTAAACATTCTGATATTTAAAAACCATTTTGAACTTCTGAATTAAATTGCTGCAACATTAGGAAATGTCAAGGCCTCTTGTTTAGACATGTGTGTTCTTGCTGGGACATTTTTGGATGTGCATCATAGTCTAGAGTTCCTAATAAAAGTATAATCAGGTTTTAATATTTCTATTTTAATATATTTTAAACAGAAACAGAGGTGCTCCAGTAATGATTTAATTATCTTTAATGAGCTTAATATATATATTTTTAATAATTAAAAACATCTAACACTAAATGTTTAAAACCTAATGTGTGCATAAATATTCATGTACATTTGTATTTTAGATCTGTCTAAGACTACATGAAAAAACCCTCTTCACTCTTAAAACCCATCTTCAATCTCTCTTTTCCTCCACCTTCCTTCCTTTACCCACAGTGAGTCACTCAAACCCACAGACTTGTTCCTATGGAGATATTCACAATACAAATAAGTGCCTGCACTGTGACTCTGCATATAGCAGATTAAGCCTAAATTTCGAACTGTCAAATAACATAGCCAACAGAACATTATGTTTAGTACCAGACTTTTCGAGTTTTGTGAGGTAGCTGCAAATGTTTTTTAATGACTGTCAGTTATGTAAATATCAAGTTAAAGACTGGAAAATTTATTTGAATGCTGTTATGTTCTTTTCCTAGAACCCCATACTTCAACATGGCCCATCGCTCGCAGTGTTCATCAGTGGGAGAAAACCCTCTGGATCCAAACTTTCTTCCACCGCATTATAGGGAAGAATACAGACTGGCGATAGATGCTTTGGTGGAAAATGACCTTGATGGATATTATAATTTTTTGCAAAATTCCAATGTTGTTGACTTTCTGTCAAGGCCAGAGATCGAGCATATAAAAAATAATCTGCACTTGCCACAAAATGTTGGATCTTTACCAGAGCTGCCTTACCGTGAAGTAGATGATGAGGGCTCATCAGATACCTATTGGCCACTGCACTCTGACTTGGATGCACCAGGATTGGACCTCGGATGGCCATTGCAACAACACTGTTTTATTGGGCCCACAGAGGTCACGACACTGGTAAATCCTTCAGACCCTGAAATGCCTAGCATCAAGGAACAAGCTAGACGGCTAATCAAAAATGCACAGCAGGTTAGTTATTTATAATACTACGGAGTGTAATGCTTTTAATTAAATATATATAGGCTGTTTAGTGTTTGGATTTGACAGTCAGCAAAGAATTTCTACTAGCTAAACAAAACAAATGTTTTTGTCTGTAGCAGGATTTGTTAATATATGTACCGTTTAACACAAAATGACTTGACCATAATGCAAGCAATAACATCCCTGATCCAACAATGCACAATAAAATTATACACTGTCACCCAGAAAAAATGGGTGAACTATGAACAACGAACATGAGTGATGAGATTCACCCTACCATATAAATGGATAAAATTCAGTACACCAAAAATTATATAAACTTTAGACCGCTGAAGTACTGTTGTCATTTGGTTGTCAGTGCTATATTGTTTTTGGCCATATTTGGTGTTCCAAATGTAGAGATTTGCCATTGGGGAAAATGACTGGGCTTTGCATAAATCTTCTGTAGAAAATAAATAAGTTCTGAATACATTTTATGTGTAATTTTTTCCCTTAATATCACTGGATCTGCTGAATTATGAGATTGTTTAGGGGTTATAATGAGAATTGTTAATCAGAATACTTTATTGATCCCAGAGAGAAATCACAATTAATTATGAGCTAAACACTACAGAACTGATGTAATGAAATGAATCGTAATGCTTTTCCAGAACTGTGGAAGCAGAGTGTAGTGAGACCCTAGAAAGTGCTTGTGAGGAAGTTGTGTGTAAATTAAAAATTATTGTACTATCTTAGCTAGTTTAACTTGAAGCTACGGTAAGTAATACAACCACTAAACCCTGTGTAACAACCTGATCCGTTTGCCTTAACCTTGGTCCAGCTCACCAATTAATAACTTGTGGGCAGGTAGCATTAGCTAACATGTAGCATTATTGCATTTACAACTCAAATTATCTCATTTAGCAGATCTGATGTTGTTCAGGAGAAAAATGTACATATAAGACGTATGGGGTTATAAACTTATTTATTTACTACATAACATGACACAAATGTGTGTTGTTGGTGAAAACCCGATTCATTCTATTAAAATCTGGAACACCACATGTGGTTATACAGAGACTTACAAAAAATCACACATTAGTGGTCCATGTCGATGTACTGGTTATGGCATAGGGTACACCAAAGAGAAATTTTCAGCTCAGTATCCGGTCATCAGCTGGTTAGATTCTTTACAGATCTTAGACTGCTATATAAAAATGCTAAATTAGTCTAACACAGGGGTCACCAACCTTTTTGAAACTGAGAGCTACTTTTTGGGTACCAACTTATGCGAAGGCCTACCAGTTTGATAAACACTTGTGAAATCACAAATGTATAACCTTTAATTACATGTTACTATTAATAATTAATGATATTCATTTATGTGAAGATGCTGATCATGTAAATGATTTCTCACAATAAATTTCAGCAATAATTTAACAAGGTAGGATACAAATAAATATCAATATGCAAAATAGGCTGCTAATTTTAGAACAGGCCCACGGGCGACTCATTTGGTCCTTTCGGGTGACCTGGTTGGTGACCTCTGTTCTACGCAAATTTCTTCAACTCAGACATGACACTAGCTGCCATAAGTAGGATCTTCTGTAACAGGATAAAAAAACTAGCTATACCTCTTCTATACTGCTGGGAACCTGTCACATTTTGCTGCCTTTGCTACTGTGTTGCCCAATCTTTCTTGAAAAGTTTTACTCTTGATTCCTCAGAATAGATCCCCTCACCACGAGAGAAGTTGAAGCTTGATGAAAAATATCATCACATGATCTTGCCACACCCCTAACAAACACCAGAAAAAGTAGTTGATGTTTTGTCTTTAAATTCAACTTTAGCATTGATCAGCCATGTACTATGTAGAAATGGCATAACATATTAATGTCCCCATATGGGTGGGGGCTTTAAGCAGCATTGCAGCAGTGTAAAATGCATAAATCAAATAATTAAAATAATAAAGCGCACCAAAGTAGTTTTCCAACATAGACCAGTTGTTTCTTGTGATGCACAAAACAACACAAACTACAGATTATAGATACTGGGTCTATAAAAAAGCACTAAACTTCTTGGAGGACTCGTTATACAGTAGTTTATCGTTTCACTTTCTTACCACCTTTAGAGAGAAATGAAAATGAGTATTAAAACCAGTCTGAGCTAGATCCAAATGCACTGCTGGTGTTGGCAATTCTTATTTTTCCACACATTGAAGTGGTCCGTTTCCAGAATCATGTAGCGGGTCACCACCTTTTAATAGACCATATGACGGACAGCAGCATCTGCACAACAACCAAACATCCACACCCACTCCTTCCCACCATGCCATCAAGACCTGCTCATCACAGGGTGACCATGGCAGATTGTTTATACCCTTATAATTTTAGATAAGCATTCTTTCTTTTTATAACAATTGCCATTCACAGTGTAGAGGCCTGTTTTTGTACCACACTGATTTTCCTGGGCATTCATCAAAGTATGGTAAAAAAAAAAAGAAGCATGCACCTGCTGCCCAGGTGGTGTGGATTAAAATATCTTAAAACCCTAAATAAAAAAAAATGTCTACCTTCAATTGAAACAAATTTTTATACCATGGAAACAACGTTTTGTTAATAAATATCTCCATATATTTGTCCTTAATGTGTGATTGAGTGTTTTATGTAAAATATCAAATGCTGTTCCTTTCACAGACATCTCAGGGTTTCCAGACTGATCTCAGTGTATCAGAGGAAAATTCGGGAATGGAATTTGACACTGAAGCTATCGTGGATGCGAAGAACAACATCAACATGCATGCAAGGTCGGCCTCAATGTATTAGTATTGATGCTGTACAAATAATCTGAGAACACTCGCTTTTTAAAGTAGAATTTCAATCAAGCCTCTACTTTTGTTTAGATCATGAAGTGATTATGAGATTAAATCATAAAATTATTGAGAATGTGCACAGTTAAGCTCTTACAGTGAGATCACAATATTTCAAAACCTTTTTTCTTTTTCATACAGAAGGCCAACATACCCCGAGTACGAGTGCATGGAACTGACTGATTTTACCACCCCAGTGAGTTTTTTGAAGCTTTTTTTAAAACAATTGTTGTATTTGTATGTATTTTTACATTCTCTCCACCTCGAACGTGCCTTCACTTGCTGGCTTTCTTCCTGTATTACTCACTCCAAAATAAAAGCCCATCTCTTTTGTAAATGCTGTTTCAAGTAATTCAAGCAATTCCGATGGTGTGATGCAGCTGCAAAGTACACATAGTGGAAACTATGATAGTCATGATGCTCAGTCTAATGACTGCTTCTGTGTGCAGGAGTCTCTTCTAGCTGTGTGTGATCTCAACGCTAATCTTGAAACTGAAGATCAGATCAGTGTCGGGGAACATCAGCTTAGCTCTGTCTTGCCTGATGCAGAGTCAGAAGGTAACTTTTGATATTTTTTATGACCGTATAGGGAACAATATGTTTCCCTTTGCTTCCTTTTTGAATTGGATGACAAGATAAACAAAATGTACAGTGGAAAGGGTATGATGCAATGTAATGAAAACCCATCTAAGAGATATTATGTGTACATGTTCAAGCACAAGATAAGGTGGTAATTTAATGCCAGGGTGGGTCATCTCCAGATACAGCTCCTTGCCAGGAGCAAAGATCATAGCAAAATTAATATTTTAGGTTTCAGCCATTACTCCATATCATTGTGAAGGTGCCTGCAGTTTGGACGAGCCACCACATTAGGTCTTCTGTCTCATTCCCTCTGTCTTTTGTGCTTTTACCCACAACTGGTCAGCAAATAATGCCCCAACAATTTTTCTGTCATAGACTTTACATGTTTGCACCTGCAGAGGGAAGGGCATGGTAAGTTGTAGCTTATCTACCTACTCATTCTTTTTTCAGATAACCTGTGTTTTTGCTGGTCTTTGGTCCCTCAAGCTTTTTTCCAGTGAATCACCCAGTCATAGACGTAGAACGGTTTTAAACGGCCCACAGCTTCTGCCAAAGCATTGGGTTTGGGTCCAGTGCATACTTTTTAGACTCTTTTGGCTTGTTGCAGACTTTCAGCATGTTATACAGCAGCCTTGTGTTAAGGCTTTAAACTTCAGGCTGTGTTTTATATTTATATTGCAGAGTGGTTTTAGCTTGTTTAGTGTGTTTGTGAAAGAAAAGCATCCAGCATTCCTTAACCAATCATTTAAATACCTTTTTCAATTAAAGTTTCTAATGGATACGTATGTTCACTGTCAGAAACAGATTTCTCCATAAGAAAAAAAAGAAATAGAAATAATTGGTTCCCCATCCCGCTGACTCGTTAATATATGAAAATTACTGGATATACTTGTATGTTTTACAATGAGAACCATTATAATACAGTACACATGGAGTAAAAAGCATTTCAACACAAGAAAACATTTAGTAAACAAGATAAAATGTACCGTGACTGCGGTGTGAGTGGGGGGGGGGATTTCCCTCTATGAGAACGTCTGTCATTGTATAATCGGGGGTGACTTCCCTTCTCAGTCACTTTCAGATTAAAAACACTTGTCCAGTGTTTGTTGTTCACTTCGACCTGCTGTATTTCAGCCGTATTTAGTATTAAGCGTGAATTACGCTGGGTCTGAGATGCGGGTCACATGTTGATGACGTAGCTGATGTAGTGACGTTCACTATCGGAAATTTTGATTGTTATCCGGAGCAAATTTTTAGTGAAATGGTTGGTCCGTTTTATCCGAATGGGTCGCTATCGGAGGCGTTCGTTATAACGCCTCTGGATAACAATTAAAATTCCGGATAGCAAACGTCACTACATGAACACGTGACCAGCATCTCAGACCGAGCGTCATTCGCGCTTAATGCAGTTGCAATCTGTTATCTTTACATATTCTAATTATTCAGTGATTTCAGTGATTTATATTTTAATAATATAATCCTCGATCATGGTTCTAAAGAAGATTCAGAACAATAGTGTAGTGAAGCGTTGTGAAAAAACCGCGGCCAACAATTGAACTAGGGTTGCACCAGATAGTACATTTTTAATATCCTGCCGGAACCGGAAGATGTCTGAAGCGCTGTCCTACCAGAATCGGAACCAGATAGTTTGTGCTCAGATCTGTTTTGTTATAGCACCTCATTATAGCAACTATGGAGAATTCTAGATAGGTGACAAACCGCTTACCAAGACAAAACTAATAACTAAACGAATAAATCATCACAGTTCAGTTTCAGTTGTAACTTCAACTTCCAAAGTTTAGTTTCTCAATGTTACTTTCTTAAATATATATAATACATTTTGTAAATATTGTTGTATGGTTGTATGTATATGTATGTATAAATTATATTTAAATTTACATGCAGAGTCTGCATGTAAACCTTCACATGTGTTATTTATTATTAACAAGGTAAAAAAATAAGTTAGTAAGTCGAAATAATGAGATAGCAAATGACTTAATAATGAGAAGAAATATGTGCTGGATTTTTATTTTAGGTGGTGGGAATGGGTTTCCATACTTTACGCACTTTTTTCTGTCCCATCCACTGTGTTTTTTCTTCAAAAACATGCATTATGCTAATTAGGCGATGACGTCGTTCTACTTCCAGCAATTTTTAGGACAGTAAATAATTACTTTTCTTACTGAGAAGTTGCACCAGTGGTACACACACATTCGTGCAGTTTAATGTTAAAGTGTAATGCGAGTGTGTTTGTGTGTGCGTGCGTTTGTTTGTTTGTGTGTGTGTGCGTGCACGTGCATGTTTGTGTGTGTGCACAAGTGTGTGTGTTGCCGCACAAAATAGAACATAAACACAAACAAAACATTTTAATCTTTTTTCCTGCATTTTGTAGCTTCTGTGGTTGATTTCTGTGTTTGTCTTACATTAACTTTTTAAAGGTGTGGACCCAGTGCGCATGAGCAGCCACGCGCACCGTTCACAACTTGATCACTTTTTAAAAGAAAAAAAGCTTAAAACGTGCTGACTAATTCGTATTTTGTTCAAAAATTGAAAGTCAACTTTTTTTATACAGCACTTTTAACAACCGACATTGTCTCAAAGCAACTTTACAAAATACAGAACCAACAAATACAGAAACTCCTGAACAGAAACTGAACTTATCATGTGACGATTAATGACCCCAAATTATCCGGCTGGATATCCAGTACAGAGCCTTTATTTCCGGATGGGACAGCTTAAAACTGGTTGGATATCCGGTAAACTGAAAGCGATTATCCGGTGCAACCCTAAATTGAACTGAAAAAGTAATGAACAAGTTGCGCGTGTATCACGGCTGAAATAGGGCAGGTTGAAGTGGACAACAGACACTGGACAAGTGTTTTTAATCTGAAAGCGACAGAGAAGGGAAGTTACTCCTGATTATACAGTGACTGACGTTCTAATGGAGGGGGATCCCCCCCCCCCCCAAATCCACTCACGCCAATACACCTCAGTAAAAATGGTACATTTTTTCTTGTTTACTAAATGTTTTCTTGTGTTTAAATGATTTTTATGTTTATTTAACTCCATGTAGATTGTATTATAACATTTATTGTATTAAAAATATTCCTGTATATGGTGTAATTTTCATATATTCGCGAGTCAACCGGGGTTGGGAACAAATTATTTTTATTTCCTTTATTTCATATGGGGAAATGTGTTTCGGATAGTGAACATTTTGGATACCGACCGACCTTTCGGAACAGATTGTGGTCGTTAACCGTGGTTCCACGGTATCTTTTCAAATGATGATCAGATGATCATAAGTGCACTAATATGCTGCAGTTTGTTTTAATTTCCCCTGCCACCTACTACATGCTGTAATTATTAAATCTCTGTGTTAATCCTTTGTGCAAAGCTGTCAGTCACTCGTTTTAGATTGTTAAACGTTTTACGCTGATCAAAGTCGTTTGTGTTGCAGACCCCCTACCGGTGTTCATGTCATGGCAGGAGGAAAGCGAGTCCGGAGAGGCCCAGCTGTCTCCATTGGCAGGTCGCATGCTGCCGCTGCCATTGGGTGAAGATGCCCAGCCGCTGCTGGCACGTCATTTACTGGACTTCGGGAACAGTCAGCGTTTTCTGCAGCAGGATTCCACCTCTTCAAGCAAAGCTCTGTCCAGCGGGAGGTAAAGCCAGCATCCATGTCAAACACAGAATCATTTTCTGTTGAAATTTGTGTTGCCACATCCAGATTTATCCACTTGTGTTCTTCAGGCCTCGTCGTGCCTCTTTCAGCTCTAAAGAAAGTACAAAGGGAGATGGCGTGTGTCAGCAGCTCACCAAGAAACTTCAAAATCTCAAGAAGAAAATCAAGCAGTTTGAAGAGCAGTTTGAAAAAGACAAAAACTACTTGGTAGGCTTTTACATCACACATTTATGTTTTCTTAAGCTTAGAGAGATCGTGCAGTGATCGAGTGCAGTGATGTTTGTGTTTTACCACCAAGTCAGGGTCATTTTGGGTCTAGCTTTCACGGAATCACAGGGCATATGCCAGAACCCATTCTGGCAGAATACTAATCTATAACAGGCCTCCCTCAGTCATGTCTATATGTAGATAGTGGTAGCACTATCGTTTCACAGTGAAGTTATCCTGGGTTCTATCCCCATGTGGGCTGATCCAGGTATTTTTTGTGTAGAGTGAACATGTTTTTCTGGTCTTTCTGGTTTTATTGAGGCACTTTCACACTCACAAAGAGACCTTGTATTCTTGGACAAATTAATCATTACCTCGAAGAAAGGTTCGATATAAATTCTGTTAAAATCTGTTGTTTGCTCAAGTAAATCAAGCCTTGCACTCTCCTACTACTAGCAAAAACTATCAAACTTAGTAAATTAAAACATTTTTTTTAACAAACAAAAAATTGTTTACAGTTTTTTCCAGTATACAAAGATAAAAGTTTTAAGTGATCACTCTTCATTTTTTTCCAGCCATCTCACGCTGACAAGGCAGCAAACCCCAAAGTCCTGAAGTGGATGACCGACCTCACCAAAATTCGCAAGCAGCTGAAAGGTAAGCCTTAAGTATGTCCCCACGAATATTCACTGAGAGCAAGCTGGCACCTGGGTCTCAGGTAGGTAGTTCATAATACTTTTCCATGTGGCCATTGTGACTCGCTGAGCAGAGGGATGCTGCATTACTGCTCCATGTCACACGGGACCCCCACCTACTGTCTCATGTGTTCGGCCTCCACCCTTTTTATTTCATTCTCCATTACCATGTGATGCTCCATCAGAGGTGCACCCCCAAATAAGTTTCTCTTTCTCTTTAACCGAACCTCCCCGGACGACCCCGATCGGCAGGACGACAGCACCTTTTACCCAAAGCATCCCTGAGACACCAGGCGGTGCTTCACTTACACAGACGCTACTCGTCCGCCTTGAACACTCCCCATTTTACACAGTCACGCCCCCACACTGCCTCTAGACAGGCAACCCACCTGTGTAAGTACACGTAAGCAGCAGTAAGTAGAAATGAGAACTTCCTTGTTAGATTTCCCTGCACTGTTTGTGGTCCTGTTTGCTGTCCTCTCTTTGGTTTTGTCTGTCCACTGTGGAGATAAAGAAGCGCACCCCATCTTTTCTGTGGGTGCACTCTCAGCTGTCAGTTTTGCACTCGAGATTATTTTGTTTCTGCTTTGTGCTTTTGTTTAGTTATATACTATAGCGGGTGGGATTCTCAGTCTGTGGATCCCACTTGTGGTGATCTATGTTTGCACTGATCTTTTATAAGATTATATTTGAAACTAAGTAATACGGTTGGGTTAGCAAAATAGCTTATGTGATTACAATGGACAGAAAATCTTCTCATCACGTAAGAGAAATAAAGGTGGGAGTGGGGCAGTTATTAAGTGCCATCAATGCATTTACTCATTCAGCAAGTGTTTTTGAAACCGTTTTAAAGTGACTTAGAGGGTTACAGCACTGGTATCCTGGTGCTGATGTGTTTGGAATCTTATAATTAAGCAGCTTATAATTCCTTATCTGGTAAATCTACCACTTGCTTAAAGGCTAAATTGACCAATAAGTGGACTGAATTCAAGGAGATAATAATAATGAGATAATAATGTATAATACAGTTCTTTCCAAGCAGTGACTTTGATTAAATAGATTATTGAAAATTGATTAAACAAAAATATTGTAATTAATGTATTTTAATTTTATTTTTAATTATTTAAAGTTTAATAATCAGTATATATACATTTTTAATGTTTTAATAGCTTTAATTATGCTTGTGTGTGTTGCCAGATTGTTGTCATGCAGTTTATGTGGTTTTCTATCTTTTGGCCTAAACCCATTGTGATCTTTCAATCCTGTTAGCTGCAGCATTGTCTCCAGAAACAATATTTAGGGTGGTTTACTCTAGGGCTGTCCGCAAATAATCGATTATTCGTTGGTCGACCGAAAAAATTACTAGTCGGCCAAATTCCATTGGTC